>JARQOD010002188.1:0-15398 GCA_033576555.1 Oophaga sylvatica
GATGGGCTAGGTGACTGCCTTCTGATGGGGCAGGTGACTGCCTTCTGATGGGGCAGGTGACTGCCTTCTGATGGGGGCAGGTGACTGCCTTCTGATGGGTGCAGGTGACTGCCTTCTGATGGGGCAGGTGACTGCCTTCTGATGGGGCAGGTGACTGCCTTCTGATGGGTGCAGGTGACTGCCTTCTGATGGGGCAGGTGACTGCCTTCTGATGGTGCAGGTGACTGCCTTCTGATGGGGTCAGGTGACTGCCTTCTGATGGGGCAGGTGACTGCCTTCTGATGGGTGCAGGTGACTGCCTTTGATGGGTGCAGTGACTGCCTTCTGAGTGGTGCAGTGACTGCTTGTGATGGGTGCATGTGACTGCCTTCTGATGGGTGCAGGTGACTGCCTTTGATGGGGCAGGTGACTGCCTTCTGATGGGTGCAGGTGACTGCTTCTGATGGGGCAGGTGACTGCCTTCTGATGTGGTCCAGGTGACTGCCTTCTGATGGTGCAGGTGACTGCCTTCTGATGGTGGCAGGTGACTGCCTTCTGATGGGTGCAGGTGACTGCCTTCTGATGGGTGGTCAGGTGACTGCCTTCTGATGGGCAGTGACTGCCTTCTGATGGGTGCAGGTGACTGCCTTCTGATGGGTGCAGGTGACTGCCTTCGATGGGTGCAGGTGACTGCCTTCTGATGGGGCAGGTGACTGCCTTCTGATTGGTCAGGTGACTGCCTTCTGATGGGTGCAGGACGCTTGAGGTGGCCTCTCTGATGGGTGCAGGTGACTGCCTTCTGATGGGGTGCAGGTGACTGCCTTCTGATTGGTGCAGGTGACTGCCTTCTGATGGTGCAGGTGACTGCCTTCTGATGGGGCAGGTGACTGCCTTTGATGGGTGCAGGTGACTGCCTTTGATGTGGGCAGGTGACTGCCTTCTGATGGGGCAGGTGACTGCCTTCTGATGGGGGCAGGTGACTGCCTTCTGATGGGTGCAGGTGACTGCCTTCTGATGGGGCGGTGACTGCCTTCTGATGGGGCAGGTGACTGCCTTCTGATGGGGGCAGGTGACTGCCTTCTGATGGGGGCAGGTGACTGCCTTCTGATGGGGGTGACTGCCTTCTGTGTGTGCTCGAGGGGCAGGTGACTGCCTTCTGATGGGGCAGGTGACTGCCTTCTGATGTGCGTGACTGCTTCTGATGGGTGACTGCCTTCTGATGGGTGCAGGTGACTGCCTTCTGATGGGTGCAGGTGACTGCCTTCTGATGGGTGGCAGGTGACTGCCTTCTGATGGGTGCAGGTGACTGCCTTCTGATGGGTGCAGGTGACTGCCTTTGATGGGTCAGGTGACTGCCTTGATGGGTGCAGGACTGCTTCTGAGGTGCAGGTGACTGCCTTCTGATGGGGGCAGGTGACTGCCTTCTGATGGGGCAGGTGACTGCCTTCTGATGGGGCAGGTGACTGCCTTCTGATGGTGTGCAGGTGACTGCCTTCTGATGGGTGCAGGTGACTGCCTTCTGATGGGGCAGGTGACTGCCTTCTGATGGGTGCAGGTGACTGCCTTCTGATGGGGCAGGTGACTGCCTTCTGATGGGGCAGGTGACTGCCTTCTGATGGGTGCAGGTGACTGCCTTCTGATGGGTGCAGGTGACTGCCTTCTGATGGGTGCAGGTGACTGCCTTCTGATGGGTGCAGGTGACTGCCTTCTGATGGGGGCAGGTGACTGCCTTCTGATGGGTGCAGGTGACTGCCTTCTGATGGGTGCAGGTGACTGCCTTCTGATGGGGCTTGTGATGGGGTGCAGGTGACTGCCTTCTGATGGGGGCAGGTGACTGCCTTCTGATGGGTGCAGGTGACTGCCTTCTGATGGGGCAGGTGACTGCCTTCTGATGGGTGCAGGTGACTGCCTTCTGATGGGGCAGGTGACTGCCTTCTGATGGGGGCAGGTGACTGCCTTTGATGGGGGCAGGTGACTGCCTTCTGATGGGTGCAGGTGACTGCCTTCTGATGGGGGCAGGTGACTGCCTTCTGATGGGTGCAGGTGACTGCCTTCTGATGGGTGCAGGTGACTGCCTTCTGATGGGGGCAGGTGACTGCCTTCTGATGGGTACAGGTGACTGCCTTCTGATGGGTGCAGGTGACTGCCTTCTGATGGGGGCAGGTCACTGCCTTCTGATAGGTGTAGCCTGCCTTCTGATGGGGGCAGGTGACTGCCTTCTGATGGGGGTAGGTGACTGCCTTCTGATGGGTGCAGGTGACTGCCTTCTGATGGGGGTAGGTGACTGCCTTCTGATGGGTGCAGGTGACTGCCTTCTGATGAGGGTAGGTGACTGCCTTCTGATGGGGGCAGGTGACTGCCTTCTGATGGGGGTAGGTGACTGCCTTCTGATGGGTGCAGGTGACTGCCTTGTGATGGGTGCAGGTGACTGCCTTCTGATGGGTGCAGGTGACTGCCTTGTGATGGGGGCAGGAGACTGCCTTCTGATGGGGTAGGTGAATGCCTTCTGATGGGGGTAGGTGACTGCCTTCTGATGGGGGCAGGTGACTGCCTTCTGATGGGTGCAGTGACTGCCTTCTGATGGGGGTAGGTGACTGCCTTCTGATGGGTACAGGTGACTGCCTTCTGATGGGGGTAGGTGACTGCCTTCTGATGGCGGTAGGTGACTGCCTTCTGATGGGGGTAGGTGACTGCCTTCTGATGGGGGCAGGTGACTGCCTTCTGATGGGGGTAGGTGACTGCCTTCTGATGGGGGTAGGTGACTGCCTTCTGATGGGGGTAGGTGACTGCCTTCTGATGGGGGTAGGTGACTGCCTTCTGATGGGGGCAGGTGACTGCCTTCTGATGGGTGCAGGTGACTGCCTTCTGATGGGTGCAGGTGACTGCCTTCTGATGGGTGCAGGTGACTGCCTTCTGATGGGGGTAGGTGACTGCCTTCTGATGGGGGTAGGTGACTGCTTTTTAATGGGGCAGGTGACAGCCTTCTGATGGGTGCAGGTGACTGCCTTCTGATGGGTGCAGGTGACTGCCTTCTGATGGGTGCAGGTGACTGCCTTCTGATGGGGGTAGGTGACTGCCTTCTGATGGGGGTAGGTGACTGCCTTCTGATGGGGGTAGGTGACTGCCTTCTGATGGGGTAGGTGACTGCCTTCTGATGGGGGCAGGTGACTGCCTTCTGATGGGTGCAGGTGACTGCCTTCTGATGGGTGCAGGTGACTGCCTTCTGATGGGTGCAGGTGACTGCCTTCTGATGGGGGTAGGTGACTGCCTTCTGATGGGGGTAGGTGACTGCTTTTTAATGGGGGCAGGTGACAGCCTTCTGATGGGTGCAGGTGACTGCCTTCTGATGGGTGCAGGTGACTGCCTTCTGATGGGTGCAGGTGACTGCCTTCTGATGGGGGTAGGTGACTGCCTTCTGATGGGGGCAGGTGACTGCCTTCTGATGGGGGTAGGTGACTGCCTTCTGATGTGGGTAGGTGACTGCCTTCTAATGGGGGCAGGTGACAGCCTTCTGATGGGTGCAGGTGACTGTCTCTGATGGGTGCAGCCTGTCTTCTGATGGGTGCTGGCGACTGCCTTCTGATGGGGGCAGGTGACTGCCTTCTGATGGGTGCAGTGACTGCCTTCTGATGGGGAGCCGCTTCTGATGGGTGCGGGACTGCCTTCTGATGGGGGCAGGTGACTGCCTTCTGATGGGTGCAGGTGACTGCCTTCTGATGGGTGCAGATGACTGCCTTGTGATGGGTGCAGGTGACTGCCTTGTGATGGGGCAGGTGACTGCCTTCTGATGGGTGCAGGTGACTGCCTTGTGATGGGTGCAGGTGACTGCCTTGTGATGGGGGCAGGTGACTGCCTTCTGATGGGGGCAGGTGACTGCCTTGTGATGGGTGCAGGTGACAGCCTTCTGATGAGTGCAGATCTAATACTTCGGGCGCCACTCGCTAACAGTTTCCGGCAGGAGATGCTTGAGGAAAACATCTTCTCTGTTGGGTTTCGTTGCAGCTATTTCTTATGATTTGTAATAATTGATGTGTGTTCAGTCTTCTTCTTTGTTTATTTTAGCTCTTTTCAGTCGGAATCCACCTAAAACGACATCATGTTCCCGAGTGCAGCAATGAAACCGGCAACCTTACAACTCATCCGGCAAACTCATCACCGGCTGCTCACTTTCCTCCATGAACGTTCCTGATGGATAATGGCTGCTACGTTGTAACTTGCCCACGAGTGACAAGTCAGCCATCGCTGGCATTGGAGCCAATGGTGACAGAGAATCCAACTCGTGTGGAGAGATCGGTGGTCACAGGTCACAACCTGACGCCGTAGGAAATCATCGGACGTGACGTCACTATGTGACCCTAGAATAAGCAGGACATCAAGCACCCAATGAAAGATCTAGTTCTCAGGTGTCATCCCCTAAGGCACATTACATTGCTTTTTTTTTTATTTTACAGTATAATTTTCATTTCTTTCATTCTTTGTCGTTAGGGTTAGGGCTAGGATTAGGACTAGGGTTAGGACTAGGATTATGATTAGGACTAGGATTAGGATTAGGAATAGGGTTAGGACTAGAATTAGGATTAGGAATAGGGTTAGGACTAGGTTTAGGACTAGGGTTAGGACTTATAATTAGGACTAGGATTAGGACTAGGGTTAGTGTTGTGAATGGGTTTGAGATGAGTTCTGAGCAGAGGCTCCTTCTGGTGGTTACAAGCGGTACTAGTGAGGATTGTGAGGACTGGGAATCAGGTGTTACTGATTGGTCTTATGTAAGGGAGTCATTTTCCCATCAGGGTTGCCGGTGATCAATTGTTCTGGTCTGAATCCTTCTTTCCAGTTTCCCTTGTAGCCTGCTGTGTCGTGTCTGCATCTCTGCTATCAGATAAGACAATTTCTTATTTTGTGTATTTGCTATATTTTTGCATTTTGTCCTGCACTTCTGTGGGGGCCTTCAGGGTCCCCTCCGGGGGCTTTTGCCCTCTCAGTTTAGTCCAGCCACTGTGTTTTGTACTTTTGCTTTTTCCAGTTTTTTCAGTGGCTGCTGTTTTGATTTTGTTGCATCAGAGAGCTAATTTAGGTGGAAGAGGTCGTGTGATCTCAGGTGATTTTGAAATTAGTAGAGTTGGTGTTTTTTCAGGGTTTTCTGAGATTGCAGTAAGTACCTTCCTATCCTTTTTATTTAGATAGTTTGGGCCCCAGCGTTTGCTCATACTATTTTCTTTCTGTGTCAGTATTTCCTCTTGTCTAACCGCCATTACATGTTTGGGGGCTTTCTATTATCTTTGGGGTTCTGCTCCGCGGCAGATAGCTTTCCTATTTCTATCTTTAGGTGTAGTTAGTTTCTCAGGCTGTGACGAGGCGTCTAGGACCAACGTAGGAACGCTCTATCGGCTGCCTCTAGTTGTGGTGGTTAGTCAGGGTACTGCAATCTCATAGATTCCAACTGCTCTGGTGTATTTCCTTTTTTACCTTCACTCCTCAGCTACCGTAACATAACAGTATCACCGGCCATAAAAATTGTATGGTACTCACAGAAGGGAAAAAATATTTTGAAGGAAGAAAAGTTGTCAGAGATATTTTTCTGTTTGTTGCATTTTTTTTTTTCCTCTGTATCTCTGGGTGCTGGGGAGGATCTTTTCTCCCAATGGAGTTTGCACAGTTGTCTGGCTGTGTGGATCGGCTTGCCACTGAGGTTCAGAGTATTGCTGCATATCTTGCTAGGTTGCCTGTTGTGGAACCTAGGATCCCCATGCCAGATTTGTTTTTAGGGGATCGAGCTAAGTTTCAGAATTTCAAAAATAATTGTAAATTGTTTCTTGCCTTAAAATCTAAGTCCTCAGGAAACGCAGCACAGCAGGTTCAAATTGTCATCTCTCTCCTGCGCGGCGATCCTCAGGATTGGGCTTTTTCCCTGATACCTGGGGATCCTGTTTTGAGTGATGTTGATGCGTTTTTTCAGGCTTTGGGGTTATCGTACGATGAACCTAATGTCACTGATCAAGCTGAAAAAGCCTTGTTGGCATTAAATCAGGGGCTTGATGACGCTGAGTTATACTGTCAGAGATTCCGTAGGTGGGCAGTCCTGACCAAATGGAATGACGACACTTTGGTGGCCCTTTTCCGGAAGGGTCTGTCGGATAATGTAAAGGATGTTATGGTGGGATTCCCTGTCCCCTCTGGTCTCAATGATTCTATGTCATTAGCGATTCAAATTGACAGACGTTTGCGTGAGCGGAGAAGTATGCGTGGAGTGGTGTTGCCTTGTGAGCCAGCTTCTGAGCCCATGCAGTGTGATAGAGTGGTGTCTGGGGCACAGCGTCATGAGTTTCGAAAGCGCAATGGGTTATGTTTCTACTGTGGTGATGCCTCTCATGCTATTTCAGTCTGCCCTAAGTGGGGAAGACGTTTTGCACGCTCAGTTGTCTTGGGTAGTGTTCAGACTAAGTTTTTATTAACTGTCACTCTGATATGCTCTCTGTCCTCATTTTCTGCTCAGGCTTTCGTTGATTCTGGAGCAGCTATTAACCTGATGGATTATGATTTTGCTAAACGTTGTGGGTTTCCCTTGATACCCCTACAGAAGTCTATTCCCCTACTGGTGATCGATTCTACCCCTTTGGCTGAGAATAAACCCCAGTTTTCTACTCAGGTGATAATGAGGGTTGAACCTGATCACCAGGAGTGCTGCAAATTTTTGGTTCTATATAATCTGCATGACATTAAAGTGCTGGGTTTCCCTTGGTTACAGTCTCATAATCCTGTTTTGGATTGGAAACCTGTGTCTGTAACCAGTTGGGGCTGCCAATGTGTTAATACCAACACTCCTGTTTTTTCTGCCTCCCCCCAGGCTCAGGATGTTCCTGACTTTTTGTTTGATTTTTCTGATGTGTTTAGCGAAAGTAAATCTGCATCCTTACCTCCCCATAGGAGCTATGACTGCGCTATTGAATTAGTGCCAGGTAGTAAATTCCCTAAAGGTCGCCTTTTTAACTTGTCTGTACCTGAACATGACGCTATGCGGTCTTATATCAAGGAATCATTGGAGAAGGGTCATATCAGACCATCCTCTTCACCCTTAGGTGCCGGTTTTTTCTTTGTGGCCAAAAAAGATGGTTCATTAAGGCCGTGTATTGATTATCGTCTCTTGAACAATATTACTGTGAAATATCAATACCCGTTACCCTTGATTTCTGACCTGTTTTCCAGGGTGAAAAACGCTACTTGGTTTACCAAGCTTGACCTCAGGGGGGCGTATAACCTTATTCGCATTAAGCACGGGGATGAATGGAAGACGGCATTTAACACCCCTGAAGGGCATTTTGAGTACCTTGTGATGCCCTTTGGGCTCACTAATGCTCCTTCCGTCTTCCAGTCCTTCATGAATGACATTTTCAGGGATTTTGTGGATAAATTTCTGATTGTTTATTTGGATGATATCTTGATTTTTTCTAATGACTGGGACTCTCATGTGAAACATGTTCGAACTGTATTCCAGATTTTGAGAGAGAATGCTCTGTATGTGAAGGGATCAAAGTGTCTTTTTGGCGTACAGAGGATCTCATTTCTGGGATTCATTCTGTCCCCATCTGTTATTGAAATGGACCCGGTCAAGGTTCAGGCCATCTGTGATTGGGTCCAACCTACTTCATTAAAGGCTCTTCAGAGATTTTTGGGTTTTGCCAATTTTTATCGTAAATTTATTGGTAATTTCTCGGTTATTGTTAAACCATTAACTGATTTGACCAGAAAGGGTTCTGATGTGGTGAATTGGCCTCCTGAGGCAGTCTCTGCGTTTCAGGAACTTAAGCAGAGATTCACTTCTGCTCCTGTTCTACGGCAGCCTGATGTTTCTCTGCCATTTCAGGTGGAGGTTGATGCCTCTGAAATTGGGGCAGGTGCCGTTTTGTCCCAAAAAGATCCAGAGACCTCTAAAAGTAACCCTTGTGCCTTTTTCTCTCGAAAATTTTCTCCTACTGAACGTAATTATGACGTGGGTAATCGGGAGTTATTGGCCATGAAGTGGGCTTTTGAAGAGTGGAGACATTGGCTGGAGGGAGCCAAACATCAGGTGGTGGTCCTTACGGACCATAAGAATCTGGTCTATCTGGAATCTGCCAAGCGACTCAATCCTAGACAGGCCAGGTGGGCCTTGTTTTTCACACGTTTTAATTTTGTGGTTTCCTTTCTTCCTGGCACTAAGAATGTTAAGGCGGATGCCCTCTCGAGGAGTTTCCTTGCGGACTCTCCTGAGCTATCTGATCCGTCTGTTATTTTGAAGGAGGGTGTAGTTCTTTCCGCCATCTCGCCCAATTTGAGCCTTGCTCTGGAGGGGTGTCAGGAGGATAGGCCCGAGCGCTGCCCTGTTGGAAAATTGTTTGTCCCGGACCAATGGAAAAAGAGTGTGATGTCTGAGATTCATTGTTCCGCATTGGCTGGGCATCCCGGAATTTTTGGTACCAGAGACTTGGTTAGTCGGTCCTTTTGGTGGCCTACCTTGTCTCGTGATGTCAGGGAATTTGTGCAGTCCTGCGGGACTTGCTCTCGCTCCAAGCCTTGCTCTCGCTCTAGTGGTTTGTTGATGCCATTGCCTGTGCCCAAGAGACCATGGACCCATATCTCTATGGATTTCATTTCCGATCTTCCTGTTTCTCAGAGAATGACCACCATCTGGGTAATTTGTGATAGGTTTTCCAAGATGATACATCTTGTGCCATTACCTAAGTTGCCTTCCTCCTCTGAATTGGTGCCGTTGTTCCTTCAGCACGTGGTTCGTTTACACGGCATTCCTGAGAACATTGTGTCTGACAGAGGAGTCCAGTTTGTTTCCAGATTTTGGAGGACTTTTTGTTCTAAACTGGGTGTTCAATTGTCTTTCTCCTCGGCATTTCATCCTCAGACCAATGGTCAAACTGAGAGAACAAACCAGACATTGGAGACTTATCTAAGATGCTTTGTGTCTGCTGATCAGGATGACTGGGTATCTTTTTTGCCTTTGGCTGAGTTTGCTCTTAATAATAGGGCTAGCTCTGCCACTTTGATGTCTCCGTTTTTCTGTAATTCTGGGTTTCACCCTCGATTTTCTTCAGGACAGACGGAGGCTTCTGTCTGTCCAGGTGTTGACTCTGTTGTTGAGCGTATGCAGCAGATTTGGGACCAGGTAGTGGAGAGGTTGTCCCTCTCTCAGGAGAAGGCCCACGGTTTGCTAACCGGCATAGGACTGATGGTCCTCGGTTTAAAGTGGGGGACTTGGTCTGGTTGTCCTCAAAGAATATTCCTATGAGAGTAGCATCTCCTAAATTTAAGCCTAGGTTCATTGGACCTTATAAGATCATGGAGATTATTAATCCTGTTTCTTTTCGTTTGCTTCTTCCAGGGACATTTAAGATCCATAACGTGTTCCACAAGTCCTTGTTGAAGAGGTTTGTTGAGCCAGTGGTTCCTGCTGCTGTGCCTCCTGACCCTGTTTTGGTTGAGGGCAATCTGGAGTATGTGGTTGAGAAAATATTGGATTCTCGTTTTTCTAGACGAAGACTCCAGTATTTGGTTAAATGGAGAGGTTATGGTCAGGAAGACAATTCTTGGGTGTTTGCTTCAGACATCCATGCTAGGAGACTTATCCGTGCGTATCATAGAACTCATCCTGACCTGACCTGGTTGCTCAAATGAGGGTTCGGTGACCCCTCCTCAAGGGGGGGGTACTGTTGTGAATGGGTTTGAGATGAGTTCTGAGCAGAGGCTCCCTCTGGTGGTTACAAGCGGTACTAGTGAGGATTGTGAGGACTGGGAATCAGGTGTTACTGATTGGTCTTATGTAAGGGAGTCATTTTCCCATCAGGGTTGCCGGTGATCAATTGTTCTGGTCTGAATCCTTCTTTCCAGTTTCCCTTGTAGCCTGCTGTGTCGTGTCTACATCTCCTGCTATCAGATAAGACAATTTCTTATTTTGTGTTTTTGCTATATTTTTGCATTTTGTCCTGCACTTCTGTGGGGGCCTTCATGGTCCCCTCCGGGGGCTTTTGCC
This sequence comes from Oophaga sylvatica, assembly GCA_033576555.1. Classification (NCBI taxonomy): domain Eukaryota; kingdom Metazoa; phylum Chordata; class Amphibia; order Anura; family Dendrobatidae; genus Oophaga; species Oophaga sylvatica. The sequence goes on from JARQOD010002188.1 coordinate 9,998, forward strand.
CTCTCAGTTTAGTCCAGCCACTGTGTTTTGTACTTTTGCTTTTTCCAGTTTTTTCAGTGGCTGCTGTTTTGTTTTTGTTACACCAGAGAACTAATTTAGGTGGTAGAGGTCGTGTGATCTCAGGTGATTTTGAAATTAGTAGAGTTGGTGCTTTTCAGGGTTTTCTGGGATTGCAGTATGTACCCTTCCTGTCCTTTTCTATTTAGATAGTTTGGGCCCCAGCGTTTGCTCATACTATTTTCTTTCTGTGTCAGTATTTCCTCTTGTCTAACCGCCATTACATGTTTGGGGGCTTTCTATTATCTTTGGGGTTCTGCTCCGGGGCAGATAGCTTTCCTGTTTCTGTCTTAAGGTGTAGTTAGTTTCTCAGGCTGTGACGAGGCGTCTAGGACCAACGTAGGAACGCTCCACGGCTGCCTCTAGTTGCGGTGGTTAGTCAGGGTACTGCAATCTCATAGATTCCAACTGCTCTGGTGTATTTCCTTTTTTACCTGCACTCCTCAGCTACCGTAACATAACAGGTTAGGGCTATGACTAGGACTAAGATTAGATCTAGGATTAGGACTAGGGTTAGGGCTAGGATTAGGCCAAGGGTTAGGACTAGGATTAGGACTAGCGTTAGGACTAGGATTATGATTAGGACTAGGATTAGGATTAGGACTAGGTTAGGACTAGAATTAGGATTAGGAAAAGGGTTAGGACTAGGTTTAGGACTAGGGTTAGGACTTATAATTAGGACTAGGGTTAGGACTAGGATTAGGACTAGGGTTAGGGCTATGACTAGGACTAAGATTGGATCTAGGATTAGGACTAGGGTTAGGGCTAGGATTAGGACTAGGGTTAGGGCTAGGATTAGGCCTAGGGTTAGGACTAGGATTAGGACTAGGATTAGATCCAGGATTAGGACTAGGGTTAGAATTGGGATTAGGCTTAGGACTAGGTTTAGGACTAGGATTAGGACTAGGGTTAGGACTAGGATTAGGACTAGGGTTAGGACTTATAATTAGGACTAGGGTTAGGACTAGGATTAGGACTAGGGTTAGGGCTATGATTAGGACTAAGATTAGATTTAGGATTAGGACTAGAGTTAGGGCTAGGATTAGGCCTAGGGTTAGGACTAGGATTAGGACTAGTGTTAGGACTAGGTTTAGGACTAGGATTAGGACTAGGGTTAGGACTAGGATTAGGACTAGGATTAGGACTAGGGTTAGGGCTATGATTAGGACTAAGATTAGATCTAGGTTTAGGACTATGGTTTGGACTAGGAATAGAACTAGGGTTAGGACTAGGATTAGAGAACTAGTGATGAGCGAACATGTAGATGTTCAGGTTCGGGACTCGAACTTGACCCCAGACTCCAAACCTCATTCAAGTCAATGTGGACCCGAACTTCAATGATGTAAAATGACAGTGTAGGTGGAAGAGGCGTACGTGGAGTTGGAGGTGGCAGTGTGAGTGAAACAGGCATATGAGGAAGTGGAGGTGGCGATGTAGGAGGAACAGGCGTATGAGGAGTAGGAGGTGGCGGTGTAGATGGATGAGGCACATGAGGAGGAGATGGAGGAAGAGATGGTGGTGTAAGTAGAAGAGACTTACGAGGAGGGGGTGGAGGTAGCGGTGTAGGTGGAAGAGGCGAGGTGCACGAAGAGGAGGAGGCGGGGGTGCCGGTGTAGGTGGAAGAGACGTATGAGGAGGAGGAGGTGACGGTGTAGGTGGAAGAGGCGTAGGAGGAGGAGGTGGAGGTGGCAATATAGGTGGAAGAGGCGTACGAGGAGGAGGTGGCAGTGTAGGTGGAAGGGGCGTATGAGGAGGAGGTGGAGGAGGAGGTGGCGGTGTAGGTGGAAGAGACATATGAGGAGGAGGAGGTGGCGGTGTAGGTGGAAGAGGCATATGAGGAGGAGGTGGAGGTGGCAATGTAGGTGGAAGAGGCGTACGAGGAGGAGGTGGAGGAGGAGGTGGTGGTATAGGTGGAAGAAGCATACAAGGAGAAGGAGGTGGAGGCGGTGGTGTAGGTGGAAGAGGTGTAAGAGGAGGAGGAGGTGAAGGTGGCGGGGTAGGTGGAAGAGACGTATGAGAAGGTGGAGGTGGCAGTGTAGGTGGAAGAGGCGCATGAGGAAAAAGGAGAGGAGGAGGTGGCAGTGTAGGTGGAAGAGGCATATGAGGAGGTGGAAGTGGCGATGTAGGTGGAAAAGGTGTACAAGGAGGAGAAGGTGGAGGTGGCAGTGTTGGTGGAATAGGCGTATGAGGAGGTGGAGGTGGCAGTGTAGGTGGAAAAGACGTATGAGAAGGTGAAGGTGGCAGTATAGATGGAAGAGGCGTATGAGGAGAAAGGAGAGGAGGAGGTGGCGTTGTAGGTGGAAGAGGCGTATGAGGAGGAGGAGGTGGATGTGGCGATGTTGGTGGAAAAGGTGTATGAGGAGGAGAAGGTGGAGGTGGCAGTGTAGGTGGAAGAGGCGTATGATGAGGAGGAGGTGGAGGTGGTTGTGTAGGTGGAAGAGACGTTTGAGGAGAAAGGAGAGGAGGAGATGGCGGTGTAGGTGGAAGAGGCGTATGAGGAGAAGGAGGTGGATGTGACGATGTAGGTGGAAAAGGTGTACGAGGAGGAGAAAGTGGAAGTGGCAGTGTAGGTGGAAGAGGCGTATGAGGAGGAGGAGGTGGAGGTGGTGGTGTAGGTGGAAGAGATGTACGAGGAGGAGGAGCTGGAGGTGGCGGTGTAGGTAGAAGAGATATATGAGGAGGAGGAGCTGGAGGTGGCAGTGTAGGTGGAAGAAGCGTGCGAGGAGGTGGAGGTTGCGGTGTAGGTGTTAGAGACATATGAGGAGGTGGAGGTGGCAGTGTAGATGGAAGAGGCGTTTGAGGTGAAAGGAGAGGAGGAGGTGGCGGTGTAGGTGGAAGAGGCGTATGAGGAGGAGGAGGTGGATGTGATGATGTAGGTGGAAAAGGTGTACGAGGAGGAGAAGGTGGAAGTGGCAGTGTAGGTGGAAGAGGCGTATGAGGAGGAGGTGGTGGTGTAGGTGGAAGAGATGTACGAGGAGGAAGAGCTGAAGGTTGTGGTGTAGGTAGAAGAGATATACGAGGAGGAGGAGCTAGAGATGGCAATGTAGGTGGAAGAAGCGTACGAGGAGGTGGAGATGGCGGTGTAGGTGGAAGAGACGTACGAGGAGGTGGAGGTGGCGGTGTAGGTGGAAGAGGCGTATGAGGAGGAGGAGGTGGAGGTGGCGGTGTAGGTGGAAGAGATGTACGAGGAGGAGAAGATGGAGGTGGTGGTGTAGGTGGAAGAGGTATACGATGAGGAGGTGGAGGTGGCGGTGTTGGTGGAAGAGGTGTATGAGGAGGAGGTGGAGGTGGAAGAGGCGTACGAGTAGGAGGTGGTGGGGTTGGTGGAAGAGGCATACGATGATGAGGAGGAGGTGGAGGTGGCGGTTTTGGTGGAAGAGGTGTATGAGGAGGAGGTGGAGGTGGAAGAGGTGTACAAGGAGGAGGTGGTGGTGAAGGTGGAAGAGGTGTATGAGGAGGAGCTGGAAGTGTTGGTGTAGTTGGAAGAGATGTACGAGGAAGAGGAGATGGAGGTGGCGGTGTAGGTGTAAGAAGCGTACAAGGAGGTGGAGGTGGCGGTGTAGGTGGAAGAGAAGTACGAGGAGGTGGAGGTGGCGGTGTAGGTGGAAGAGACGTATGAGGAGGTGGAGGTGGCAGTGTAGATGGAAGAGGCGCATGAGGAGAAAGGAGAGGAGGAGGTGGTGATGTAGGTGGAAAAGATGTACGAGTAGGAGAAGGTGGAGGTGGCAGTATAGGTGGAAGAGGCATATGAGGAAGAGGATGTGGAGGTGGCGTTGTAGGTGGAAGAGATGTATGAGGAGGAGGTGGTGGTGTAGGTGGAAGAGGCATACGATGAGGAGTTAGAGGTGGCGGTGTTGGTGGAAGAGGTGTATGAGGAGGAGGTGGAGGAGGTGTACAAGTAGGAAGTGGTGTTGTTGGTGGAAGAAGCATACGATGATAAGGAGGAGGTGGAGGTGGCGGTTTTGGTGGAAGAGGTGTATGAGGAGGAGGAGGAAGAGGTGCACAAGAAGGAGGTGGTGGTGAAGGTGGAAGAGGCATGTGAGGAGGAGGAGCTGGAGGTGGCGGTGTAGGTAGAAGAGATGTACAAGGAGGAGGAGCTGGAGGCGGCAGTGTAGGTGGAAGAGATGTACGAGGAGGAGGAGATGGAGGTGACGGTGTAGGTCGAAGAGGCGTACTAGGAGGTGGAGGTGGCAGTGTAGGTGGAAGAGTCGTACGAGGAAGTGGAGGTGGCGGTGTAGGTGGAAGAGACGTATAAAGAGGTGGAGGTAGCAGTGTAGATAGAAGAGGCTTATGAGGGAAAGGAAAGGAGGAGGTGGCGGTGTACGTGGAAGAGGCGTATGAGGAGAAGGTAGAGGAGGAGGTGGCGGTGTAGGTGGAAGAGGCGTATGAGGAGGAGAAGGTGGATGTGGCGATGTAGGTGGAAAAGGTGTACGAGGAGAAGGTGGAGGTGGCAGTGTAGGTGGAAGAGGCGCATGAGGAGGAGGAGGTGGCAGTATAGGTGGAAGAGGCATACAAGGAGAAGGCGGTGGAGGTGGTGGGGTAGGTGGAAGAGGTGTATGAGGAGTAGGAGGTGGCGGTGTAGGTGGAAGAGGCGTATGAGGAGGTGGAGGTGGTGTAGTTGTAAGAGGCATATGAGGAGGAGGAGTAGGAAGTGGTGATGTAGGTGGAAGAGGCATATGATGAGGAGGAGATGGAGGTGGAGGTGTTGGTGGAAGAGGTGTATGAGGAGGAGGTGGAGGTGCAAGAGGCATACGAGGAGGAGGTGGCAGTGTTGGTAGAAGAGGCATACGATGATGAGGAAGAGGTGGAGGTGGCGGTGAAGGTGGAAAAGGCATACGAGTAGGAGGAGCTGGAGGTGGCGGTGTAGGTGGAAGAGATGTACGAGGAGAAGGAGGTGTAGGTGGCAGTGTAGGTGGACGAGGCGTACGAGGAGGTGGCGGTGGAAGAGGCGTACCAGAAAGTGTAGGTCGCAGTGTAGGTGGAAGAGGAATATGAGGGGGTGGCGGTGGTGGTGTAGGCAGAAGAGGCATACGAGGAGGTGTAGGTGGCGGTGTAGGTGGAAGAGACTAACGAGGAGGTGGAAGTAGCGGTGTAGGAGGAAGAGGCGTACGATGAGGTGAAGGTGGTGGTGTAGGTGGAAGAGGCATATAAGGAGGAGTAATACAACACTGTATTGTGTTTTTGTTTTGCTATTGATTTGTTGGGGGGTACTCTGAAAACAGGCTGTATAATAATCTGCCAGCCACTCTATCTGTAGTCAGGCAGTGTAATACTAATACTCTACAATGCTTTTGGCTGAAAACAATGATGAGAGCATCAAATAGGGGACGTGGCCGTGGTGCTG
>JARQOD010002188.1:15498-64704 GCA_033576555.1 Oophaga sylvatica
TTGTGTTTTTGTTTTGCTATTGATTTGTTGGGGGGTACTCTAAAAACAGGCTGTATAATAATCTGCCAGCCACTCTATCTGTAGTCAGGCAGTGTAATACTAATACTCTACAATGCTTTTGGCTGAAAACAATGATGAGAGCATCAAATAGGGGACGTGGCCGTGGTGCTGCTGGTGGTGGTGTAGCTGCTGCAGGGAGCGAGAGGACATGGCTGATCTATGTCTGCTACGCACCCAAATGAAACACCTTCTCTGACATCGGGGCTGGTACGGGATGGACTCATGTTATTTTTCAGGTTTTGTTCCTCTTTCTCCGGAGCCTTTACTATTGTCACTCCTAAGGGAAAAGTCTCTATTCTGTGCGCAGATCATACCGGAGAATTATCAGCTCAGGGGAAGGAAGCAAAATTCTTGATCAGAAAAGTTACAAAGTTCCTTATCTTTCCCTGTATTATTGATTAATGGGACAAACAAAAGGCTAAATGACTGTTTACACGGCACGACCGCTGATCAGCTGCTTAGTAGCCAGTGTACACAGGCCGCCCGGCTTCAGATGATGTGCTGCCGAGAACAATGACTTTTTGTGCAGCGCAATCGATCATTTCTCACCATAAGCGTTTTGCATTTCCAGCCTGTGTAGACGGCATGATTGCTGTGAGACTCCGAACCATGGTGTACAGTGGGTATGGAAAGTATTCACACCCCTTTGAATTTTTCACTCTTTGTTTCATTGCAGCCATTTGGTAAATTCAATAAAGTTCATTTTTTTCTCATTAATGTACACTCTGCTCCTCATCTTTACTGAAAAAAACAGAAATGTAGAAATTTTTGCTAATTTATTAAAAAAGAAAAAAAAAGTATTCAGACCAATTCCTCAGACACTCATATTTATGTCACATGCTGTCCATTTCCTTCTGATCCTCCCTTAGTTGTTTCTACTCCTTCATTGGAGTCCAGCTGTGTGTAATTAAACTGATAGGACTTGATTTGTAAAGGCGCACACCTGTCTATATAAGACCTCACAGCTCACAGTGCATGTCACACCAAATGAGAATCATGAGGTCAAAGGAACTGGCCAAGGAGCTCAGAGATAGAATTGTGGCAAGGCCTAGACCCGGCCAAGGTTACAAAAGAATTTCTGCAGTACTCAAGGTTCCTAAGAGCACAGTGGCCTCCATAATCCTTAAATGGAAGAAGTTTGGGACCACCAGAAGTCTTCCTAGACCTGGCCATCCAGCCAAACTGAGCAATCGTGGTAAAAGAGCCTTGGTGAGAGAGGTAAAGAAGAACCCCAAGATCACTGTGGCTGAGCTCCACAGATGCAGTAGGGAGATGGGAGAAAGTTCCACAAAGTCAACTATCAGTGCAGCCTCCACCAGTCGGGCCTTTATGGCAGAGTGGCCCGACGGAAGCCTCTCCTCAGTGCCAGACATATGAAAGCCCGCATAGAGTTTACTAAAAACACATGAAGGACTCCCAGACTATGAGAAATAAGATTCTCTGGTCTGATGAGATGAAGATAGAACTTTTTGGAGATAATTCTAAGCGGTATGTGTGGAGAAAACCAGGCACTGCTCATCACCTGCCCAACACAATCCCAATAGTGAAGCATGGTGGTGGCAGCATCATGCTATGGGGTGTTTTTCAGCTGCAGGGACAGGAGGACTGGTTGCAATTGAAGAAAACATGAATGCGGCCAAGTACAGAGATATCCTGGATGAAAACATCTTCCAGAGTGCTCTGGACCTCAGACTTGGCCGAAGGTTCACCTTCCAACAAGACAATGACCGTAATCACGCAGCAAAAATAACAGGAGTGGCTTCAGAACAACTCTGTGACCATTCTTGACTGTGTAATAAGCCGGACGGGTGGTGATCAGGTCAGCACAATACATACTCACTGTGCCGGCAGCTGCTTCTTTCCTGCTGTGTCGCACGTGCTTCTTTCCACTCGAAAGACTGGAGATGGAGGCCAAAGCAACTTTAAACATAACGGATTTATTCTCTTCAGGACACAGCACATCTGTGGAGCCCAGCTTCGCTTAGTTCCACAAATCTAGAAGGGTGCATGAAGGATTGTACCACTAGAGGTCTCACTATACATACACACACCTTCACCTGTCCCCTAAGACCACCAGAGGGAGCCTAATAGGAATATAAAAGAGGGTGAAGCCAGGAAGAGAGTTAGTTTTTAGTGCAGCTCAGCAGAGTTGAGCAGAAGGCAGAAGGCTGCAGTCTGCAGCAGAGTGAGTTCAGCTCAGTTTAGTAAAGAGCTAGGAGCGTGCCGACGCTCTGAGAGCGGCAGAGGAGGCAGCCCACCAACTACCAGTGTGTATAATCGTGTGAGGGCCCGAGTAGGCCGAAGGCAAGAGGAGAGTAGCAAAGGGGCCGAAGAGCCTAACCAGCCCACCCCAGCAAGTATACACGAACGCCGGGTCCGAGCTTATAGGGATCTCCACGACCCATTAGGAGAACACTGGAATTCCTGGAGGACTACAAGTCCCCGGAGCACCACAGAGCTGATACATAACGGGGGGGCCAGGAGGATGGAGTTCAGGCAAGCACGGCCCTGCAAGCAGGGACACTGTACTTCAAGGGAAGGTCCAATCACAAGGTCAGCCGGGTGCAGGACAGAGATTGAGTTAGGCCCAGCTGCAGGCAAGCCAGAAACTCATTACGAAAAGGCAAAGAACAAGGAGGCCTTAAACCTACTTAGTGGGAGAATCTGGATGTGCACCCTTCACCCTACAGTGCTCCGGGATGTGCCTGCAACATCTTCAGTAAAGGTACCAAAGTGACTTGTGCGTGTGTCCACCTTCTTGCCCCTAACCTGCCGGGTTCCCCTCCATCCTGCATCCCTACACATCTACCTGCCCTGGAAGGACACAGCCTCACCTGTAGGAGGCCTAACACCTATAGCTGCACAACACCATCCCTTTCAGAGGATCTGCACAGCAGCACTGGTCACCCTGACCAGGTACTACAGGTGGCGTCAAGACTATTCACGAATCATCATACAAACATTTATTCCCCTGTAAATATCCCCCATTTATGGTGAGCCCCCAGGGCCACGGACCGAGCTGTGTTGCCGTGACATCCCCCATAGGAGTTAATAGGCTCGGATCCGAGTACCCCCCACTGCCCTGGGAGGGCGGCTCATCTAACTTGGCGTCACAAACAGGATTGCATGCCTTGCAGTAACGGAGTTATTTGTGCCCGTTGCCACCGGGTACTGTGTGCCTTAGTAAAAGACTGTGTATCGTATAGTGGTGAAGATTTCCCGCCATTGCCCGTCATTTACAGCGTTACCGCGCAAAAATTTGGAGGCATACCTGTAAAAGCGCGCTGAATTCTGGACACGCCCCCACGCGCTGACGCGGCAGCAGGTCCTGGCAGGGAGCTCCAGTGAACGCTCTGACGTCGGAGCGCCGGCGACGCAGGTCCTGCAAGCAAGTGTACCCTGCGGAGCTGGGGCCTACGGAAGAAGGTAGGCCACGTTTTACTAGGGGGGGCGCAGAGATATCACAGCAGCAGGCCGACGGCGTGGCCCAGGCCGACAGCCCCAATAACTTACCCACGGGAACCGCTGGCCCCTCACCTGGGCCTGTGGCCTCGATAGTACCGCTGACACTGCCATATATGCCTGGAGCAAAGTAGCTTTCCCAGTACAGCGGCAAACCAGACACCCTGTCAGGGTTCAAGCGAAAAATATGCAGCATACTGGACATGTACCCTATGTCAGAAAAGCAGAGAGCTGCAGTGGTAGTGGGACAATTGACTGGTGTTGTGGAGAGAGAAGCAGAAATGTGGTCAGCTGCAGACCAGGAATCAGTGCCCGCAATTTTCCTAAAGTTATAGACGGCATTTGAGGACTGCACCGAAACAGATCTCCGGATGAGGTTCTACCAATGTTCTCAAAGCCGGAGGATAGCATTCGGGACTACGCCTGCCGACTACAAGGGGCCCTGCGAGCTCTCAGACAGGTTAATCCCATGAGCATCACCAATGAGAATATAATGCTAAAAGAACAATTTGTATGGGGACGGAGGTCCCAAGTGGAAAGCAGGACTGTGCGTTGGTGGTCCTTGGATCATACTGATGCTACAAGTCCCAGGAGCACCACAGAGCTGAAACATAACAGGGCCAGGAGGATGGAGTTCAGGCAAGCAGGGCCCTGCAAGCAGGGACACTGTACTTCAAGAGAAGGTCCGACCACAAGGTCAGCCGGGTGCAGGACAGAGATTAAGTTAGGCCCAGCTGCAGGCAGGCCAGAAACTCATTACGGAAAGGCAAGGAACAAGGAGGCCTTAAACCTACTTAGTGGGAGAATCTGCATGTGCACCCTTCACCCTACAGTGCTCCGGGGAGTGCCTGCAACATCTTCAGTAAAGGTATCAAAGTGACTTGTGTGTGTGTCCATCTTCTTGCCCCTAACCTGCCGGGTTCCCCTCCGTCCTGCATCCCTACACATCTACCTGCCCTGGAAGGACACAGCCTCACCTGTAGGAGGCCTAACATCTAGCTGCACAACACCATCCCTTCCAGAGGATCTGCAGAGCAGCGCTGGTCACCCTGACCAGGTACTACAGGTGGCGTCACAAATCATCATACAAGCATTTATTCCCCTGTAAATATCCCCCATTTATGGTGAGCCCCCAGGGCCACGGACCGAGCTGTGTTGCCGTGACATCCCCCATAGGAGTTAATAGGCTCGGATCTGAGTACCCCCCACTGCTCTGGGAGGACGGCTCACATCCATAACACTTCCAGCACACTTGTCACAGTACCAGCAACGCATTTTCTTTGTCTTTCCCTACTTCTTCTACTTCACAGGAATAGGCCACAAAGATATAACGGACGAGGAGCCCTATTGTGAATGAACAGAGGCTCCCTCTGGTGGTTACAGACAGTACTGAACCTTCCAGCGAGGAATGGCAATCTGGGATCACTGACTGGACTGATATAAGGGAGGTTCCCTCCCATGATGGTGATCAATTGTTCTGGTCTCAATTGTGGTTCCTGGTTCATTTGGAAGTTTGCTGGTGTCTTGCCTGCGTCTGCTGCCTTCAGATAAGATATTTTCTGCTTTTCATTTTGTGCTTGCTATTTGCATAGTTTTCTGCACATTTGTGGAGGACAGCCGGGTCCCCTCCTGGGGCCTGTGCTCCTCACAGTTTGTCTGTAGCCACTGTTGTTTTTTTCATTAACTTTTTCCTGCTTTTTCAGCGGCTGCGGCTTGGTTTTGTTCACACTGAGATCTAATTTACTGGGTGGCGAGATCGTGTGATCTCAGTATTTTTGTAATCTGAATTGTTGGATTTTTGTAGGGTTTTCTGGGTTGCACAAAGTAATCTCTCCTGTCCTATCCTATTTAGTCAGCTTGTTGCCCCAGCGTTTGCTCATTCTATTTTCTGTCCGTGTTCGTGCTTTCTTCTTGTCTAACCGCCATTACATGTTTGGGGGCTTCCTATTTTCTTTGGGGATCTGCTCCAGGGCAGATAGCTTTCATCTTTCTGCCTTTAGGTGTAGTTATCTCTCAGGCTGTGACGAGGCGTCTAGGATCAACGTAGGAACGCTCCACGGCTACCTCTAGTTGTGTGGTTAGTTCAGAAATCTGCAACCCATTAGCTACCAACATCTCAGGTGTTCGGCTGCCCGCTGTTGTTCCTGTCCTCCTCAGCTACCTAACATAACAGTATCACCGGCCAAACTGAAAATTATATGGTACTCACAGAAGGGAAAAATAGTGTGGAAAGAAAAAAGTTGTCAGAGTTGTCAAAGATTTTTTTTTTCAGTTTGTTGCATTTTTTCCCTCTTTTTCTCTGGGTGCTGAGGAGGATTTTTTTCTCTCAATGGAGTTTGCACAGTTGTCTGACCGTGTGGATCAGCTTGCCACTGAGGTTCAGAGTATTGCTACCTATCTTGCTTGGTTGACGGTTGTGGAACCTAGGATTCCCATGCCAGATTTGTTTTTGGGGGATCGAGCTAAATTTCTGAATTTCAAAAATAACTGTAAGTTGTTTTTTGCCTTAAAATCTAAGTCCTCAGGGAACGCAGCACAGCAGGTTCAAATTGTCATCTCTCTCCTGCGCGGCGACCCTCAGGATAGGGCTTTTTCCCTGACACCTGGGGATCCTGTTTTGAATGATATTGATGTATTTTTTCTGGCTCTGGGGTTATTGTACGATGAACCTAATATCACTGATCAAGCTTAAAAGACCTTGTTGGCATTAAATCAGGGTCTTGAAGACGCTGAGTTGTACTGTCAGAAATTCCGAAAGTGGGCAGTCCTGACCAAATGGAATGATGATGCTTTGGCAGCCCTTTTTCGGAAGGGGCTGTCAGAGAATGTAAAGGATGTTATGGTGGGATTCCCTGTTCCCTCTGGTCTCAATGATTCTATGTCTTTGGCTATTCAAATTGACAGACGTTTGCGTGAGCGCAGAGGTATGCGTGAGATAGTGTTGCCTTGTGAGTCAGATAGACCCATTCAATGTGATGGAGTGACTTCTGGGGCTCAGCGTCAGGAGTTTCGTAAGCGCAATGGGTTATGTTTCTATTGTGGTGACGCTTCCCATGCTATTTCTGTCTGCCCTAAGCGGGGAAGACGTTTTGCGCGCTCAGTTGTCTTGGGTAGTGTTCAGACTAAATTTCTGCAGACTGTTACCCTGATTTGCTCCCTGTCCACATTTTCTGCTCAGGCTTTTGTTGATTCGGGAGCAGCTATTAACCTGATGGATTTTGACTTTGCCAAATGTTGTGGGTTTCCCATGATACCCCTGCGGAAGTCTATTCCTTTGCTGGGCATTGAGTCTACCCCTTTGGCGGAGAATAAACCCCAGTTTTCTACTCAGGTGATAATGAGGGTTGAACCAGATCATCAGGAGAGTTGCAAATTTCTGGTGTTGTATAATCTGCATGACATTATTGTACTAGGTTTCCCTTGGTTACAGACTCATAATGCTGTTTTGGATTGGAAATCTGTGTCTGTGACCAGTTGGGGCTGCCAATGTGTTAATACTGACACTCCCGTTTTTTCTGCCTCTCCCCAGTCTCAGGATGTCCCTGACTTTTTGACTGATTTTTCTGATGTGTTTAGTGAAAGTAAATCTGCATCCTTGCCCCCTCACAGGAGCTACGATTGCGCTATTGAATTAGTGCCTGGTGGTAAATTTCCTAAAGGTCGCCTTTTTAATTTATCTGTACCTGACCATGATGCTATGCAATCTTATATCAAGGAGTCATTGGAGAAGGGTCATATCAGACCATCCTCTTCACCTTTGGGTGCCGGTTTTTTCTTTGTGGCCAAAAAGGATGGTTCATTGGCCGTGTATTGATTATCGTCTTTTGAACAATATTACTGTGAAATATCAATATCCATTACCCTTGATTTCTGACCTGTTTTCCAGAGTGAAAAGTGCTAGTTGGTTTACCAAGCTTGACCTCAGGGGGGCGTATAACCTTATTCGCATTAAGCACGGGGATGAATGGAAGATGGCGTTTAATACCCCAGAGGGGCATTTTGAGTACCTAGTGATGCCTTTTGGGCTCACTAATGCTTCTTCCGTCTTCCAATCCTTCATGAATTATATTTTCAGGGATTTTGTGGATAAATTTCTGGTTGTTTATTTGGATGATATCTTGATTTTTTCCAACGACTGGGACTCTCATGTGAAACATGTTCGGACTGTGTTCCAGATTTTGAGAGAGAATGCTCTGTATGTGAAGGGATCAAAGTGTCTTTTTGGCGTACAGAAGGTCTCATTTCTGGGATTCATTTTGTCTCCGTCTGTTATTGAAATGGACCCGGTCAAGGTTCAGGCCATCTGTGATTGGGTTCAACCTACTTCATTGAAGGCTCTTCAGAGATTTTTGGGTTTTGCCAATTTTTATCGTAAATTTATTGGTAATTTCTCTGATATTGTTAAACCATTGACTGATCTGACCAAAAAGGGTTCCGATGTGGTGAATTGGCCTCCTGAGGAAGTCTCTGAGTTTCAGGAACTTAAGCAGAGATTCATTTCTGCTCCTGTTCTACGGCAGCCTGATGTTTCTCTGCCGTTTCAGGTGGAGGTTGATGCCTCTGAGATTGGGGCAGCTGCCGTTTTGTCCAAAAGGGATCCAGAGACCTCTAAGAGTAACCCTTGTGCCTTTTTCTCTTGAAAGTTTTCTCCAACTGAACGTAATTATGACGTGGGTAATCGGGAGTTATTGGCCATGAAGTGGGCCTTTGAAGAGTGGAGACATTGGCTGGAAGGAGCCAAACATCAGGTGGTGGTCCCCATAAGATCCTGGTTTATCTCGAATAAGCCAAGCGACTTAATCCTAGACAGGCTAGGTGGGCCTTGTTTTTCACACGTTTTAATTTTGTGGTTTCTTTTCTTCCTGGCACTAAGAATGTTAAGGCGGATGCCCTCTGGAGGAGTTTCTTTGCGGATTCTCCTGAGTTATCTGATCCTGCTGTTATTTTGAAAGAGGGTGTAGTACTTTAGGCCATATCGCCCAATTTGAGACTGGCTCTGGAGGGGTGTCAGGAGGATAAACCTGAGCGCTGCCCTGTTGGGAAATTGTTTGTCCCAGACCTGTGGAAGAAGAGTGTGATGTCTGAGATTCATTGTTCCACGTTGGCTGGTCATCCCGGGATTTTTGGTACCAGAGACTTGGTGAGTCGGTCCTTTTGGTGGCCTACTTTGTTTTGTGACGTTAGGGACTTTGTGCAGTCCTGTGGGACTTGCTCTCGTTCCAAGTCTTGCTCTCGCTCTAGTGGTTTGTTGATGCCATTACCTGTGCCCAAGAGGCCATGGACCCATATCTCTATGGATTTTATTTCCGACCTCTCTGTCTCTCAGAGAATGATCGTTTTCTGGGTAATCTGTGATAGGTTTTCCAAGATGATACATCTTGTGCCATTACCTAAGTTGCCTTCCTCCTCCGAGTTGGTGCCTTTGTTCCTTCAGCACGTGGTTCGGTTGCACGGCATTCCGGAGAACATTGTGTCTGACAGAGGAGTCCAGTTTGTTTCCAGATTTTGGAGGACATTTTGTTCTAAACTTGGTGTTCAATTATCTTTCTCCTCTACATTTCATCCTCAGACCAATGGACAAACCGAGAGAACAAACCAGACCTTGGAGACTTATTTGAGATGTTTTGTGTCTGCTGATCAAGATGACTGGGTCTCTTTTTTGCCTTTGGCTGAGTTTGCTCGTAATAATAGGGCTAGCGTTGCCACCTTGATGTCTCCATTTTTCTGCAATTCTGGGTTTCACCCTCGATTTTCTTCGGGACAGGCGGAGGCTTCTGTCTGTCCGGGTGTTGACTCTGTTGTGGAGCGAATGCAGCAGTTTTGGAACCAGGTAGTGGAGAGGTTGTCTTTCTCTCAAGAGAAGGCCCAGCGGTTTGCCAACCGGCATAGGACTGATGGTCCTCTGTTTAAAGTGGGGGACTTGGTTTGGTTGTCCTCAAGAAATATCCCTATGAGGGTTGCATCTCCAAAGTTTAAGCCTAGGTTCATTGGACCTTATAAGATCATGGAGATTCTTAATCCGGTTTCCTTCCATTTGCTTCTTCCATGGACATTTAAGATCCATAACGTGTTCCACAAGTCCTTATTGAAGAGGTTTGTCAAGCCAGTGGTTCCTATGGCTGCGCCTCCTGACCCTGTTTTGGTTGAGGGCAATCTGGAGTATGTGGTTGAGAAAATATTGGATTCTCGTTTTTCTAGACGGAAACTCCAGTATTTGGTTAAGTGGAGAGGTTATCGTCAAGAGGACAATTCTTGGGTGTTTGCTTCGGACATCCATGCTAGGAGACTGATCCGTGCCTATCACCGAGCTCATCTTGATCGGCCTGGTTGCACAAGTGAGGGTTCGGTGACCCCTCCTCAAGGGGGGGTACTGTTGTGAATGAGCAGAGGCTCCCTCTGGTGGTTACAGACAGTACTGAACCTTCCAGCGAGGAATGGCAATCTGGGATCACTGACTGGACTGATATAAGGGAGGTTCCCTCCCATGATGGTCGCCGGTGATCAATTGTTCTGGTCTCAATTGTGGTTCCTGGTTCATTTGGAAGTTTGCTGGTGTCTTTCCTGCGTCTGCTACTTTCAGATAAGATATTTTCTGCTTTTCTTTTTGTGCTTGTTATTTGCATAGTTTTCTGCACATTTGTGGAGGACAGCCTGGTCCCCTCCTGGGGCCTGTGCTCTTCACTGTTTGTCTGTAGCCACTGTTTTTTTTTCACTTGCTTTTTCCTGCTTTTTCACAGCGGCTTCGGCTTGGTTTTTGTTCACACTGAGATCTGATTTAGTGGGTGGCGAGATCGTGTGATCTCAGTATTTTTGTAATCTGAATTGTTGGATTTTTGTAGGGTTTTCTGGGTAGCACAAAGTAATCTCTCCTGTCCTATCCTATTTAGTCACCTTGTGGCCCCAGCGTTTGCTCATTCTATTTTCTGTCTGTGTCCGTGCTTTCTTTTTGTCTAACCACCATTACATGTTTGGGGGCTTCCTATTTTCTTTGGGGATCTGCTCCGGGGCAGATAGCTTTCATCTTTCTGCCTTTAGATGTAGTTATCTCTCAGGCTGTGACGAGGCGTCTAGGATCAACGTAGGAACGCTCCACGGCTATCTCTAGTTGTGTGGTTAGTTTAGGAATCTGCAACCCATTAGTTACCAACATCTCAGGTGTTCGGCTGCCGGCTGTTGTTCCTGTCCTCCTCAGCTACCTAACATAACAGAGCCTGGTGAAAAAGCCACTTCAATGTATCTCCCTGGAACCGACTTCAGACCAGACACGGAAACACTATCTACTGGGTGGTCCACCCCTTTACGATTATCCTGCCCGCGCACTTGCTGGTGGCCCACTCTACTACTTCAGCACCCAAACTTCATCAGTAACTTCACTGACTTCTTCACTGCGTTGCTGCAGATACCATGCACTTTACTCTTCTCTTCCTTTCTCTGTACTTTTCTCCTTTCTATGGATGGCTGGGCTTCTACTTAGAACGTTGTGGAATTGCTGAGAAGCTCAGGCTGTAGGCCGCCTGAGCACCACAGGGGTCCCCTGCCTGAATCTAACCAGGAAGTCTCACTATCTTATTCCCCAGCTACCCCTCCTACTGTTAACCTCTAAATGTCCTACAGCTAAACCTTAATATGCAGTGTACTCAGTGCCCCCATCTAGTGGCCCTTTTCCTTACTGCACTGTCCCTAGCTTACATACATAATAATGTAGCAATAATACAATACATACGAAAATAAGTCATAACGGCAAAATAATATAGCAATTATATACAGGTAAATGTACATAGCAGAATAAACATTTAAAGGGCAAAGCCCTGACCCCCTTACAACTGGCCCAGCCAGGGCCCTGACCTAAACCCAACTGAGCATCTCTGGAGAGACCTGAAAATGGCTGTCCACCAACGATCACCATCCAACCTGACGGAACTGGAGAGGATCTGCCAGGAAGAATGGCAGAGGATCCCCAAATCCAGGGTGAAAAACTTGTTACATCATTCACAAGAAGAATCATGGCTGTACGAGCTCTAAAGGTGCTTCTATTAATACTGAGCAAAGGGCTGAATACTTATGACCATATGATAGTTCAGTGTTTCTTTTTTATAAATTTGCAAACATTTCTGTTTTTTTTCAGTAAAGATGGGGAGCAGAGTGTACATTAATGAGAAAAAAATGAACTTTACTGCATTTACCAAATGGCTGCAATGAAACAGAGAAAAAAACGTAAAGGGCTCTGAATACTTTCCGTACCCACTGTACATGGCCCCTTACTCAATGTTACCCCTCTTATCTGGCTTTATTCATGGCTTTCCTTTAACTCCTTCCTGCTCTTCGACGCTTTAATCAGGGGGCTGTAAACAGGCGGCTGCCGCGAAAGACGAAATCTGATCTCTGGCTTCTCCGATAATAACAATAATCCTGTTTATGTGAGACATGAAGGAATCAGACGGAGCCATTACTCAGCTCCATGTCTGCTGGCTCCGATGGAGATCATGAAGCCTGATGACGCCGACCTGTGCCAGGCGGTTTCCCATTGTCGTAGCCAAGTGTTTCCTGCCTGGAGACTGAGACGGATGTTCAAAGGCCAATTCTGATCATTAATGGATCAGGCTAATTATCTTGTCTAGTGACATGGCCGACACAGTGCACAATGGCCCTGAGAGTCTGTGTGCAGATGTGTCATCCATGCTGATCTCCAACCAGTGAGATTAGTAACCTTCACCTCCGAAAGCCGTACGGACATGATTCCTGCACAGCAGCGCTCCCAAGTGCCAACTACCCGGGTGTACAGAAAGATGCAGGGGCCCAAAATACTTGTGCGGAGTGTGGTGTCGCTCATTGCACTGTGTGTAGGGAAAAAGGGAGCAGTGTACCTGAAAATTGTCTGCACGCTGGAATGTCAATCCTGGCATGTCAAACCCGGCATGTCAATCCCGGCATGTCAAACCCGGCATGTCAAACCCGGCATGTCAATAACTTGGGAGCGCCTCGATGTACAGTATCCCATTGGTCGGATGGTGTCTTTTGTGACTCATTGGGAAGGTTTAACACTACTGTCTCATTCTTCGGGTCGTCTCACACTGCGCTTTTTCCTATGTTCAATGTCCCAGTTGAAGACCTGGCAGACAATAAAAGGTGTAAAAACACACAAAGAGAAAGCAGGGAAAAAATAAAAATGTCATATATGAAGCCGTCATTCTCCGGATGGCAGAACGGCGGCAAGTCCTAGCATTGCGGTCCGTGACCGGGTCCAAATCCACAGATGGCTGCCCGAGCCTAAGGCTGTGATCCCAAGGTAAGACGGAGAATCGGCAACACCAAAGACTCTCCAATCGGTACATTTTTTTTTTACATTCCTTTTTTCGAGCTTTTGAGGCTGCAGTTTTGTCTCTTTCTATGGTGTCAGGTTTTAATCACCCGCTTTGCACTCCTGGTATTCGGCTGTGACGTTATTGATGCGGTCATGTCTGGATTACAGGCGTCTTTACTGCGTTTCCGCATCAGAATCACTCCTAAGGCTCGTGCATTTTTTCACATGAGTATTTGATTCTCTGGGGAGAATCCAGGCTGAAGCTCAGTGTTCCTGTAAGAGACATCCACAGGTTGCAGGCTTCACACACGCAGCGCATTCAGACTATGCAACGTACAGAAAAGCACAGAAGGCGTGAAACGTAGAGGATGCGTCCACCGGTCTCTTCAGTTCTAAGACGCTAAATGTCAAAAAAACAAAAACTCATTGTGGGAACTGAACGCAGGGAATTCAGGATATTAGTAGTGATTCAAAAGGATTAATAGTTTATAACGCTGCACATAACTGGCTACCAAATTATTCCCCCGAGTACAGAAAACCCTAAATGTAGCCGAAAATCACTGATTTTACACAAGGTCACAGAAAGGAAATAGTGCCATTTATTGGAAGAGTCATGTCAAAATCCCCTAAAGTGACCCCATTTTATTAAGTACAACCCTATAGGAAGTCATCTCATGGTGTAGTGAGCACTTTGAGATTTGGCCGTGAAAATTAAAGATTATATTTTTGGGTATTTGTTCCATATAACATTCACAGAGCCCCTGAGGTGCTGCTACCGTGCGGGCAAGCCAGAAGGAGAGCCCCTGAGGTGCTGGTACAGTGGGGACCAGAGAGAAGGCGAGGACCTGAGGTGCTGCTACAGCGGGGGTAAGCCAGAAGGAGAGAGCCTGAGGTGGTGATACAGCGGGGACCAGAGAGAAGGCAAAGCCCTGAGGTGCTGCTACAGCGGAGGCCAGCCAGAAGGAGAGCCCCTGAGGTGCTGCTACAGCGGGGACCAGAGAGAAGGCGAGGACCTGAGGTGCTGCTGAGTCGCACGTACGGTACCAGGGCTTATGGGGTACTCGGCACCAAGCCCGTTGAAGTCTATGGGGAATGTCACAAGTAGCACAGCTCGGTCCGTTGCCCTGGGCGCTCATTCAAAGGGGGATATTTACAGGGGATTGTAGTAATAGTTTGTGACGCCACCTGTGGTTTCTGATCAGGATGACCAGCGCTGCAGGGTAAATCCTCAGAGGGGTTGTTACTGGGCAGCAAGATGTTAAGTCTTCCACAGGTAAGACTAGTCCGTCTAAGTATATGGTGGTGCAGGGTGCAGGCAAGAAGTCAGACACACACAAGTCAGTCTCTTTCCATACCTTTACTGGTGGTATTTGCAGGTATGTCCCGGGAAGCTGCTCAGGGTGGAGGATGCACATCCAGGTTATCACCGAGAAGGTTTAAGGCCTCCTTTCTCTTAATGTGTGAGTTTCCAACCTGCATAAAGCTAAGTTCAACTCTGTGTGTAACAGCTATGCCCGGCCGACATTGTGGTGGAGCCTTCTTTTGGCAAGAACTAAGCCTTTATATGCAGCGTCCCGCTAGACTCCTATTCTCCCTGACCCCGGTTACGTATCAGCACAATAGGGCCCCTCTGCGACTTGAAGTCCAGCAGGTTCACCGGTTTTCTCCTACTAGCCGTGAAGGAACTAGCAAGGCTTCGGACCCGGCGTCCGGTTAAGCAGAGTGGAGGCAGCAAATGTTGCTATAACGCCTCGGTCACTCTCTCCTTTGGTCACCACTCGCCCGTCGCCCTACTCACACCCTTAACATAAGCACGGGTAACAGTAGGTGTAGTCGTCAGCTTCCTTCCTTCCACAGCTCACTGACCGTTTCTCAGTTGACTCGTTGTTATAATAACTGTAGTCCCCTTCCTTCTTTTCCTTCATAGACTCTGTCCAGAGCAGCTCTCAGGACCTTCCGTCAGACTGAATACACGCTCGCTCCGAGAGTCACTTTCCACATTCATTGGGAACTAACAGTCAGACTGTTCTGAGATAACAGTTTGCCTTCTTTCCTCTGTCTCATCTGACAGGAATTACCACACGTCTGAACTCGCACAGCTCAGACCAAGCTCTGACTAGAAAAGCCCTCACTCCGATGCTCTGAGGAGAACTGAACTGTCTGAGGTACAACCAACAACTAGAATGACTGTCTGGCTAGAATGCCTACTGCTACGTTTCTCCACACCCCTATATACATGAATCTAAGGGGCTCCCTCTGGTGGAACTATAGGGAAGTGTGAGTGTGAATGAATATCAGGTTTTCGTAATTACCTTTCTGTGCATAATCCAGGAAACATGTGTACCAAGCGCAGCTGGGCCACACACTGCTACAGTGGGAGCCAGCCAGAAGGAGAGCCCCTGAGGTGCTGGTATAGCGGAGGCCAGCCAGAAGGAGAGTCCCTGAGGTCCTGCTACAGCGGAGGCCAGTCAGAAGGAGAGCCCCTGAGGTGCTGGTACAGCGGGGGTAAGCCAGAAGGAGAGCCCCTGAGGTGCTGCTACAGTGGGGGCAAGCCAGGAGAGCCCCTGAGGTGGTGATACAGTGGGGACCAGAGAGAAGGAGAGCCTCTGAGGTGCTGCATACAGCGGAGGCCAGTCAGAAGGAGAGCCCCTGAGGTGCTGGTACAGCGGGGATCAGAGAGAAGGCGAGGACCTGAGGTGCTGCTACAGCAGGGCCAGCCAGAAGGAGAGCCCCTGAGGTGGTGGTACAGCGGGGGTAAGCCAGAAGGAGAGCCCCTGAGGTGCTGCTACAGCGGGGGTAAGCCAGAAGGAGAGCCCCTGAGGTGCTGCTACAGTGGAGGTAAGCCAGAAGGAAAGCCCCTGAGCTGGTGGTACAGCGGGGACTAGAGAGAAGGAGAGGACCTGAGGTGCTGGTACAGCGGGGACCAGAGAGAAGGCGAGGACTTAAGGTGCTGCTACAGCGGGGGCCAGCCAGAAGGAGAACCCCTGGGGTGGTGGTACAGCGGGGGTAAGCCAGAAGGAGAGCCCCTGAGGTGCTGCTACAGCTGGGGCCAGCCAGAAGGAGAGCCCCTGAGGTGTTGCTGCAGTGGGGGTAAGCCAGAAGGAGAGCTCCTGAGGGGCTGCTACAGCGGAGGCCAGCCAGAAGGAGAGCCCCTGAGGTGGTGGTACAGCGGAGGCCAGCCAGGAGAGCCCCCAGGTGCTGCTACAGTATGGGTAAGCCAGAAGGAGAGCCCCTGAGGTGCTGGTACAGCGGGGACCAGAGGGAAGGAGAGCCTCTGAGGTGCTGCTACAGTGGAGGCTAGCCAGAAGGAGAGCCCCTGAGGTGCTGCTATAGTGGGTGCCAGCCAGAAGGAGAGCCCCTGAGGTGGTGGTACAGTGGGGGTAAGCCAGAAGGAGAGCCCCTGAGGTGCTGGTACAGCGGAGGCCAGCCAGAAGGAGAGCCCTTGAGGTGCTGCTACAGTGTGGGTAAGCCAGAGGAGAGCCCCTGAGGTGGTGGTACAGCAGGGACCAGAGAGAAGGCGAGGACCTGAGGTGCTGCTACAGTGGGGGTAAGCCAGAAGGAGAGCCCCTGAGGTGCTGCTACAGCGGAGGCTAGCCAGAAGGAGAGCCCCTGAGGTGCTGCTACAGCAGAGGCCAGCCAGAAGGAGAGCCCCTGAGGTGCTGGTACAATGGATAATAGTAGGAAAACACGTCATTGCTTATTGTTATATGTTGCTCAGATAAGGGATGCCAATCCCAATACAATAAAGTACTAGTACCTCAGGGGCTTTCCTTCTGGCTGACCTGTGCTGTAGCAGCACCTCAGGGGCTCTCCCTCTGGCTGGCCTGTGCTGTAGCAGCACCTCAGGGGCTCTCCTTCTGGCTGGCCTCCGCTGTAGCAGCATTTCAGGGGCTCTCCTTCTGGCTGGCCTCCACTGTAGCAGCACTTCAGGGGCTCTCCTTCTGGCTGGCCTGTGCTGTACTAGTACCTCAGGGGCTCTCCTTCTTGCTGGCCTGTACTGTAGCAGTACCTCAGGGGCTCTCCTTCCGGCTGGCCTCCGCTGTAGCCGCACCTCTGGGGCTCTCCTTTTGGCTGACCTGTGCTGTAGCAGCACCTCAGGGGCTCTCCTTCTGGCTGGCCTGTGCTGTACCAGCACCTCAGGACTCTCCTTCTGGCTTGCCCCCACTGTAGCAACACCTCAGGGGCTCTCTTTCTGGCTGGCCTGTACTGTACCAGCACCTCAGGGGCTCTCCTTCTGGCTGGTCCCCACTGTAGCAACACCTCACAGGCTCTCCTTCTGGCTAGCCTGTGCTGTACCAGCACCTCAGGGGCTCTCCTTCTGGCTTGCCCCACTGTAGCAGCACCTCAGGTCCTTGCCTTCACTCTGGTCCCCGCTGTACCACCACCTCAGAGGCTCTCCTTCTGGCTTACCCCCACTGTAGCAGCACCTCAGGGGCTCTCCTGGCTGGCCTCCACTGTACCAGAAAGGATAATGAATCCGGCACTCAAAGATGATGAAAAAAATTTTAAATTTATTCTTAGTACAATCCAAAATATAACGTTTCGGTCAATTCTATGACCTTCTTCAGACAGATTGTGCAGAAGGTATGGTGTGATACATATAAAGTCCAATATTAATCTGTCTGAAGAAGGTCATAGAATTGACCGAAACGTTATAATTTGGATTGTACTAAGAATAAATGTAAAATTTTTTTCATCATCTTTGAGTGCCAGATTCATTATCCTTTCTGGTACAGTGGAGGCCAGCTAGGAGAGCCCCTGAGGTGCTGCTACAGTGGGGGTAAGCCAGAAGGAGAGCCTCTGAGGTGGTGGTGCACCGGGGACCAGAGTGAAGGCAAGGACCTGAGGTGCTGCTACAGTGGGGCAAGCCAGAAGGAGAGCCCCTGAGGTGCTGGTACAGCACAGGCCAGCCAGAAGGAGAGCCCCTGAGGTGTTGCTACAGTGGGGGCAAGCCAGAAGGAGAGCCCTGAGGTGCTGGTACACCACAGGCCAGCCAGAAGGAGAGTCCCTGAGGTGCTGCTACAGCACAGGTCAGCCAAAAGGAGAGCCCCAGAGGTGCAGCTACAGCGGAGGCCAGCCAGAAGGAGAGCCCCTGAGGTACTGCTACAGCACAGGCCAGCAAGAAGGAGAGCCCCTGAGGTACTAGTACAGCACAGGCCAGCCAGAAGGAGAGCCCCTGAAGTGCTGCTACAGCGGAGGCCAGCCAGAAGGAGAGCCCCTGAGGTGCTGCTACAGCACAGGCCAGCTAGAGGGAGAGCCCCAGAGGTGCAGCTACAGCGGAGGCCAGCCAGAAGGAGAGCCCCTGAGGTACTGCTACAGCACAGGCCAGCAAGAAGGAGAGCCCCTGAGGTACTAGTACAGCACAGGCCAGCCAGAAGGAGAGCCCCTGAAGTGCTGCTACAGCAGAGGCCAGCCAGAAGCAGAGCCCCTGAGGTGTTGCTACAGCGGAGGTCAGCCAGAAGGAGAGCCCCTGAGGTACTAGTACAGCACAGGCCAGCCAGAAGGACAGCCCCTGAAGTGCTGCTACAGCAGAGGCCAGCCAGAAGGAGAGCCCCTGAGGTGCTGCTACAGCACAGGCCAGCCAGAGGGAGAGCCCCTGAGGTGCTACTACAGCAAAGGCCAGCTAGAAGGAGAGCCCCTGAGGTGTTGCTACAGTGGGGGCCAGTCAGAAGGAGAGCCCCTGAGGTTTTGCTACAGCGGAGGCCAGCCAGAAGGAGAGCCCCTGAGGTGTTGCTACAGTGGGGGCCAGCCAGAAGGAGAGCCCCTGAGGAGCTGGTACAACACAGGCCAGCCAGAAGGAGAGCACCTGAGGTGCTGCTAAAGCGGAGGCCAGCCAGAGGAAGAGCCCCTGAGGTGCTGCTACAGCGGAAGCCAGCCAGAGGGAGAGCCCCTGAGGTGATGCTACAGCGGAGGCCAGCCAGAAGGAGAGCCCCTGAGGTACTGCTACAGCGGAGGCCAGCCAGAGGGAGAGCCCCTGAGGTGATGCTACAGTATAGGCCAGCCAGAAGGAGAGCCCCTGAGGTGCTGGTACAGCACAGGCAAGCCAGAAGGAGAGCCCCTGAGGTGCTGCTACAGCGGAGGCCAGCCAGAGGGAGAGCCCCTGAGGTGATGCTACAGTGGAGGCCAGCCAGAAGGAGAGGACCTGAGGTGCTACTACAGCGGAGGCCAGCCAGAAGGAGAGCCCCTGAGGTGCTGGTACAGTGGGGGCAAGCCAGAAGGAGGGCAGCTGAGGTGCTGCTACAGTGGGGACAAGGCAGAAAGGACCCAATCTGTCGCTCTCAATCACCAGTGGGGAAGCAGATGTATGGAACACCACTGAGCCTTTTGGCCACACTCAAGGTGCACCCAGCACCCTAATTAGCATATTTGCTTATACTTATTATTTAAACTAGGTCCCTTGCGGTTTTTCATTGCAATTTTTTTCTATTTTATGCATGCATTTTTATTGCATTTTTGATACTTCATTTTTTTGTTTCTTTTTGCTGTGTCATGCGATAAATAAACCTGCTTTGTTTTTGATATTTCATGGTATCTGGCCTTGAGAAAACTTTATTGATATACTTAGGTGCGGATTACATAACTTTTTGATGAATTTCTGCTGCGGAAACGCACTAAAATGTGCATTTTTTACCTGCAGATTTTCCGCATGTAATGTAAGTGTATGTGGAGAATCCGTAGAGAAAACTCAGCGTACCTACAAGAGCAATTCACAAGCTGCAGATGTGAAACAGGCAGAAATAAAGACTGTGAGGAATAAAACGCAAATTATTTATAGATAATAAGGCCATGTGATCCCTCCTCCAAAAAATCTGCCCAATAGTAAGCTTTCTGGACACAAATACCTCATAATTAACAAGGTTCATTCATTCATTTGTCAGACAGCCTGATGGAGGAACATTTGTGTAAGATGAAAGCTGTTAGTAATCACAGTTGGTCATCATGGCATGTCTCACAGTTCTCGACTTTTTTTGGGAGGGGTGTTTTTTTCACCTGTATGTTGATTCCTGATTATGATTAGTCAACATCATACAGGGGAGAAAGTAAACTCCTCCCAGTTAAATGTAAATGCTAGCGACCCCTTGGACTTGAATTCATTTTCATTATTAGGTGCCAAATACTTTGATGACTAATATCTCCCAAAGTAAAAACTAAATAAAAAACATAAATTAATCATGTTTTATTCAAGATGGATTTACACACAGAAGAATTATTAGAATCAACCAAACCTAGGAAAGTAACGCTGGAACATCCTAATTATTTTACTTTTTGCACTAGGATGAGTAGGACTGATTTACTGATTACACAATTGTTAAAACTCCCTCGTGTATACAATATAAAGTAGAATAGACATCATTGTCCTCAGAACAAGAATGCAACTCTGGATAATATCTAATAAACATTCACACACATTACATTATATGCTGTAATATATATATAGGGCAGCGAGTATTATCTGGAAACCATGAAAAGATGGAAACAAAATTGTCAAACATTTTGATTTATTTAGTATGAAGTCTGAGTCTCGAGCAGAAATACTGGCACCTCTGCTGTGACTGAGGTCATTAATGGTCGTCTAAGGTCTCTTTCACACATCAGTTTTTTGCCATCAGTCTCAATCTGTCGTTTTTTGAAAAAAACGAATCTGGGGACTGATGCAGCAGGATCCGTTTTTTTCTCATAGACTTGTATTAGCGACGGATGGCCTCAAGTTTCATCCGTCGTTCAATGGATCCGTCGACAATTTTTGGTCCGTTGGCCGGACACGACGCACAAAGCAACGTTTTTCATCTCCATCAAAAAATCGGACAGCGACTGTCCATCGTTTGCTATAGTGGAAGCCTATGGGTGCAGGACCCATCATCATCCATCAAATGACAGATTCCGGCGACGGATTCGTTTTTTTTTAAGTGAGCATGCTCCTGACAGGTTAAAGCACAAACAAAAGAATAGCTAAGTACACATAGAATACATATATATATATATATATATATATATATATATACACACGTGTCATTGACACACATATACAGTCATGGCCAAAAGTTTTGAGAATGACACAAATATTAATTTTTACAAAGTCTACTGCTTCACTTTTTCTAATGGCAATTTGCATATACTCCAGAATGTTATAAAGAGTGATCAGCTTAACAGCAATTACTTGTAAAGTCAATATTTGGCTAGAAAATGAACTTTATCCCCCAAAACACATTTCAACATCATTGCAGCCCTGCCTTAAAAGGACCAGCTAACCTCTTTTCAGTGATTGCTCCATTAACACAGGTGTGGGTGTTGATGAGGACATGGCTGGAGATCAATCTGTCATGATTAAGTAAGACTGACACCACTGGACACTTTAAAAGGAGGCTGGTGCTTGGCATCATTGTTTCTCTTCTGTTAACCATGGTCAGGGGCGGAACTATAGTGGAAGCAGGGGAAGCAGCTGCCACAGGGCCCGGGCTAGAAGGGGGCCCGTCCCTGCTGCAGCTGCCCTGTGATTTAGGAGCAAAAAGGGGGGCCCGAGCACGCTGGCAAATGGATCCGCGCTCGGGCCCCCTCCGACATTTTGTTCAGGCTTCTGACTCTGAACGCTGATGCATAACAACACTGTGTTGTTTTAAAGAGACTCTACAGTGTTGTAAATGCAGACAGCGAACAGAAATGAGCACTGTAGCTTTAAGCTGCGGCCCAGTGCATTATGGTCCGTCTGTCACAGCGTGTGTGCATGTGGGGGCGGACAGCAGATGGCCAGGCAGACCACATGAAGCAGCAGGCTGACTGGACAAGCAGGTGGAAGCCCGGGCGAGCAGGGTGAGTACCGTGAGTCTCTCAACAGTGAGAAGAGGCTTGGCTGCTCAATGGTGACTGGGAGGGCAGGTGCAGGCAGGATCTAACAGGGCCCACATTCAACAGGGCCCAGGCTGCAGTGCAGGGGGCCCACATTCAACACAGGGCCCAGGTAGCAAGGGGCCCGCATTCCAACAGGGCCTCGGGCTCCTGGGCCCTGTTTGACGCAAGCCTCAAGTCACCACTAACCTCCCCCTGGGCCCTGTTGGGCACGGGACCTCAGTCACCAGTAGCCTCCCCTGGCCCAGTAACAGCCTCATGGTTGCTACAAGTGACGAGTGACACCCTGATCTCTGCTACATGTGACAAGTAACAACCTCAGCTCTGCTACATGTAACAAGTAACAACCTCAGCTCTGCTACATGTGACAAGTAGCAACCTCGGCTCTGCTACATGTGACAAGTAGCAACCTCAGCTCTGCTACATGTGACAAGTAACAACCTCAACTCTGCTACTTGTGACAAGTAGCAACCTCAGCTCTGCTATTTGTGACAAGTAACAACCTCAGCTCTGCTTATGTGACAAGTAACAACCTCAGCTCTGCTCATGTGACAAGTAGCAACCTCAGCTCTGCTACATGTGACAAGTAACCTCAGCTCTTCTACATGTGACAAGTAGCAACCTCAGCTCTGCTACATGTGACAAGTAACAACCTCAGCTCTGCTACATTTGACAAGTAACAACCTCAGCTCTGCTACATTTGACAAGTAACAACCTCAGCTCTGCTACATGTGACAAGTAGCAACCTCAGCTCTGCTCATGTGACAAGTAACAACCTCAGCTCTGCTCATGTGACAAGTAACAAACTCAGCTCTGCTACATGTGACAAGTAGCAACCTCGGCTCTGCTACATGTGACAAGTAACAACCTCAGCTCTGCTACATGTGACAAGTAGCAACCTCGGCTCTGCTACATGTAACAACCTCAGCTCTGCTACATGTGACAAGTAGCAACCTCAGCTCTGCTCATGTGACAAGTAACAACCTCAGCTCTGCTCATGTGACAAGTAACAACCACCTCAGCTCTGCTACATGTGACAAGTGACAACCTCAGCTCTGCTACATGTGACAAGTAACAACCTCAGCACTGCTACATGTGACAAGTAGCAACCTCAGCTCTGCTACATGCGAGGAGTGACAGCCTCATCTCTGCTACATGTGCGGAGCGACAGCCTCAGCTTTGCTATACAAGTAGCAGAGCTGAGGCTGTCACTCCTCACATGTTGCAGAGATGAGGCTGTCACTCCTTACATGTAGCAGAGCTGAGGCTGTCACTCCTCGAATGTAGCAGAGCTGAGGCTGTCCCTACTCACATGTAGCAGAGCTGAGGCTGTTCCTCCTCACATGTAGCAGAGCTGAGGCTGTCACTCCTCACATGTAGCAGAACTGAGTCTGTCACTCCTCACATGTAGCAGAGCTGAGGCTGTCACTCCTCACATGTAGCAGAGCTGAGGCTGTCACTCCTCACATGTGTAATTGGTGAGGGCGTGGTGCAGAAGTACGGTATACAGAACAATCTTAGATTATTCTGTATACCGGACTGTTGTTCTACTGAATAAATCATCTGTTTTGAAAGCAATTTGCAGGCTGGATTACAAGTTTCTTCACATATTTACTCTGGAGAAAGCCTACCTTCGTCACTACCTCAGTTGCTTCCTGGGAGTTGGTTCTTTTCTGTTATTTCACTATCATTACTCCAAAAACCTCTAATTTTGGATAATAAAGGTATCTTTCTTAACACAACTTGGGTAGACCGGGATTGGCAACGCGCGCGAGGGGGGGGCCCCATTGTGAAGTTTGCTGTGGGGCCCTGCCGTTCCTAGTTACGCCCCTGACCATGGTTATTTCTAAAGAAACACGTGCAGTCATCATTGCAATGCACAAAAATGGCCTAACAGGGAAGAGTATCGCAGCTAGAAAGATTGCACCTCAGTCAACAATCTATCGCATCATCAAGAACTTCAAGGAGAGAGGTTCCATTGTTGCCAAAAAGGCTCCAGGGCGCCCAAGAAAGACCAGCAAGCACCAGGACCGCCTCTTAAAAGTGTTTCAGCTGCGGGATCGGGCTACCAGCAGTGCAGAGCTTGCTCAGGAATGGCAGCAGGCAGGTGTGAGTGCATCTGCACGCACTGTGAGGCGGAGACTCTTGGAGGAAGGCCTGGTCTCAAGGAGGGCAGCAATGAAGCCACTTCTCTCCAGAAAAAACATCATGGACAGACTGATATTCTGCAAAAGGTACCAGAATGTCCTCCAAGAGCAACTTCTCCCAACCCTCCAAGAGCAGTTTGGCGATCAACAATGCCTTTTCCAGCATGATGGAGCACCTTGCCATAAAGCAAAGGTGATAACTAAATGGCTCAGGGAACAAAACATAGAGATTTTGGGTCCATGGCCTGGAAACTCCCCAGATCTTAATCCCATTGAGAACTTGTGGTCAATCATCAAGAGACGGGTGGACAAACAAAAACCTAAAAATTCTGACAAAATGAAAGCATTGATTGTGCAAGAATGGACTGCTATCAGTCAGGATTTGGTCCAGAAGTTGATTGAGAGCATGCCAGGGAGAATTGCAGAGGTCCTGAAGAAGAAGGGTCAACACTGCAAATATTGACTTGCTGCATTAACTCATTCTAACTGTCAATATAAGCTTTTGTTACTCATATGTTTGCAATTATATTTCTGTCTGTGATAAAAACATCTGTCAAACACACATAAAACCAGAGGGCAGCAGATCATGTGAAAATATAATATTTGTGTCATTCTCAAAACTTTTGGCCATGACTGTATATATATATTTATAGTTCATACACTTCTACATAGCATAATAGCCACTAAATCAATTGCCGACTTCTGTAAAATCATTACTGAACCCGACATGATATGGCACATGGGTTACATATAGTAAACCATGTCATATCAAAACGATTTACATATGTCAGTGTTTAATCAATTTAGTAGTATGTGTTAAGAAAAATTTGGAACTCTAGGGGTTAAATTTAAGGCTATAATCGCGGAAAAAAATTGCGTGGGCTCCTGCGCAATTTTCTCCCCCAGAGAGAGAAAGCCAGTGAGTGAGGGCAGATATTAATAGCCTAGAGAGGGACCATTGTTTTTTGGCACCCCTGGCTACAAACATCTGGTCCTAGCCACCCCCAGAAAAGGTGCATCTATAAGATGCGCCTTTTCTGGCACTTAGCCTCTCTATTCCTATTGCCTTTAGTGGTGGCTCATGGGTTAATAAGGGGTTAATGTCACCTTGCTATTGAAAGGTGACATTAATCCTGGTTAATAATGGAGATGTGTCAATAAGACAACTCAACTATTCGTTATTAATCCTATAGTAGTAAAGAGACACACACCTGGATGGCCTGGCAGGGCAGTGGGATTAGTCTGTACCGGGCCAGTGTCTTAAAGGGATGTGTCACGGCAGCAGTGACCTGGTCCGTAGCCCGGAGCGTCCATGTAAAATAGGAGTTGATGAGGAATAAAGTCTATGTGTAGATAAGTTTGTGACTCCACTGTGGTATCTGGTCAGAGATAACCAGCGCTGCAGTGCAGAACCTCCAGCAGAGTTGGAATAGCTCTCCACAGGCAGTGTCCCAGGGCAGATATATGTTGTAGAGGAGGATGATGTTGGTAGATGTAACAGTGCTGAGTGAGTGCCGCAGGAAGAATTTGAGAAGACACAGTCAGTTGCAGTTTCCAAAGCTTTACTCATGGTTCTGGCTGCAGCACAGATGCACGCATGGTGCCACGTCCTCCAGGTGAGGGATCCAACCAACTTTCGGGCAGATGGACAACACCTTTCCTGAACTCCCTGTCAGTATATGCCTTCCCTGGCCGTCTCACTGTGCTGATTTCTACTCCTCTTCCTTCCCAGCACCACACAGTGTCCCAGTCCGGCAGCTGAGAATCCTGTCGGATAACATGACCCAGGTGTTTCCTTGATTCGATATAGCTGCCTTCCCGGAGAAGATAATTGTGGTTGTTGGCTGTGACCCCTAAAGTTGTCACAGCTGTCGGCTTACTAGCTGAGTCCTGTTGTACGCCCCACTAGTCTAGGGGCCAAGACCCTTCTGCGACCTGGATTTTCCTCCAGCTGACGCCCGTCAGCCTGGAACGAGCCCCACGGGTGACTCTTGTCCTGCCCGTGCCTCTGAGAAATCCCTTCCTCCTTCAGGGAGCTTCCTTCAGTCTGTCTGTCTGTCTGTCTGTTCAGCAGCTCCTCCAGACTAGCAGCCGGCTGCACGGTTCTATCTCTTCCCTCCTTCCCCTATGGAAAGGGTGCCTATGCACATCTTTCCCCTTATTCCCCTACAGGAAGACTCACTCTTACTTCCCTCTATTCTCCTGCTTTATCCCTAAAGCTCCACCCACCATCTAACACCCTTTCCTAGCCAGCAGGGAAGAAGTGGAACTGCTGCTAGTGTGTGTGATGGATGTGGTGTTGTGTCAGAGCCAGGTTGGGTGTCTCCATCTTACCTGAAAGGTGGGATACTACACCTCTGGTTGAGATGCAGTACCTCTGTGGTGATTGGACCCTCAGGGGCGCCACATACCCCTCGCTAAATGCAGCACGTCCGCGGGCTGAAACAGTAAATTATGTTACAGGGAAACATACAAAATTTTTAGAATGCATTCAAACAGGTAGAAAATGTTTAAAACGCAACTTCCCTCTATGGGAGGCCCTTTTTTTTGTTAATGTTACACCATAACATAATATTATATTGTCTATTCTAAAGTGCTACTGGTAGCAATTGTTAAAACTGTGGAGTTCGCTACCAGAACAGGGCTCACTATCCCTGTAGAAGTACCATCACTATATTTACACTTGTTCCTCTCCCTAAACTCTCTGGGTAGCAACTGCTGCTAAAAGGTTCGCTACCTGATCTGGACATCTTGTCCCTGCAACCAGGGTCGGACTGGCTCACCGGAGAACCGGAGGATTCTCCTGTGGGCCCTGGCATCTGGGGGGCCCTGGCACCTGCTGGCATACAGGGGCCAGTTGCCTAGGGCCCCCGCTGCTCCAGGGGCCCCCAGCCGGTGGCGTGTCGCTAATAGCGGCACACTACGCAGCTGCCATGGGGGCCCCGTGCCAGCGGAGCAGCAGCGGATGACAGGAGGGAGGAGCCCCTGTCCCTGCTGCTAAAGAGAAATGAATATTCACTGCTTCCCACGCCCACATGGGCGTGGGAAGCAGTGAATATCATTACTTACCTGTCCCGTTCCACCGCCGTGTCCTCGGGTCCTCTTGCTGCGATGTTCAGGCAGAGGGCGCGATGACGTCATTAGTGTGCGCCGCGCCCTCTGCCTGAGCATTCACTGCCGGAGGACCCGAAGACAGTGGCGCTCAGCGGTGGAGTGGGTGACAGGTAAATCTCTCAGGTGCCGGGGCCCTGAGCCAGCGGTAACACCGGCACCTGTCCCCCATAGCGCGCCGGTGTCCCCGCCTGCTCAGGACACCAGCAACTGGCCCCCAGCGACGAGAGGTGAGTATGTCTTTTTTATTTTGCAGCAGCAGCAGCTGCGGCAGCATAAAGGGGCCTAGCCGCCTATTCAATGCAGCATCTATGGGGGCACAGTCTGTGGAGCATCTATGGGGGCATAATCTATGGGGGCATAATCTGTTGAGCATCTATGGGGGCATAATCTATGGGGGCATAATCTGTGGGGGCATAATCTGTGGAGCATCTATGGGGGCATAATCTATGGGGGCATAATCTGTGGAGCATCTATGGGGGCATAATCTGTGGGGCATAATCTGTGGAGCATCTATGGGGGCATAATCTATGGGGGCATAATCTGTGGAGCATCTATGGGGCATAATCTATGGGGGCATAATCTGTGGAGCATCTATGGGGGCATAATCTATGGAGTATCTATGGGGGTATAATCTATGGAGCTTCTATGGGGGCATAATCTATGGGGGCATAATCTATGGAGCATCTATGGGGGTATAATCTATGGAGCATCTATAGGGGCATAATCTATGGGGGCACAATCTATGGAGCATCTATGGGGGCATAATCTGTGGAGCATCTATGGGGCATAATCTATGGGGGCATAATCTGTGGAGCATCTATGGGGCATAATCTATGGGGGCATAATCTGTGGAGCATCTATGGGGGCATAATTTATGGGGGCATAATCTATGGAGCATCTATGGGGTATAATCTATGGAGCTTCTATGGGGGCATAATCTATGGGGGCATAATCTAAGGAGCATCTATGGGGGCATAATCTATGGGGGCACAATCTATGGAGCATCTATGGGGGCATAATCTGTGGAGCATCTATGGGGGCATAATCTATGGGGGCAGAATCTGTGGAGCATCTATGGGGCATAATCTATGGGGGCATAATCTGTGGAGCATCTATGGGGGCATAATCTATGGGGGCATAATCTATGGAGCATCTATGGGGGTATAATCTATGGAGCTTCTATGGGGGCATAATCTATGGGGGCATAATCTAAGGAGCATCTATGGGGGCATAATCTATGGGGCACAATCTATGGAGCATCTATGGGGGCATAATCTATGTAGCATCTATGGGGGCATAATCTATGGGGGCACAATCTATGGAGCTTCTATGGGGCATAATCTGTGGAGCATCTATGGGGGCATAATCTATGGGGGCATAATCTGTGGAGCATCTATGGGGCATAATCTATGGGAGCATAATCTGTGAGAGCATCTATGGGGGTATAATCTATGGAGCTTCTATGGGGCATAATTCCGTGGAGCATCTATGGGGGCATAATCTATGGGGCATAATCTATGGGGGCATAATTTATGGGGGCATAATCTATGGAGCATCTATGGGGGCATAATCTATGAGAGGCATAATCCGTGGAGCATCTATGGGGGCATAATGTATGGGGCATAATCTATGGGCATCTATGGGGGTATAATCTATGGAGCTTCTATGGGGCATAATCCGTGGAGCATCTATGGGGGCATAATCTATGGTGGCATAATCTATGGGGCATAATCTATGGGGCATAATCTATGGAGCATCTATGGGGCATAATCTATGGAGGCATAATCTGTGGAGCATCTATGGGGGCATAATCTATGGGGGCATAATCTATGGAGCATCTATGGGGGCACAATCTATGGAGCTTCTATGGGGGCATTAAATCTATGGGCATCTATGGGGGCACAATCTATGGAGCTCTATGGGGGCATAATCTAAAGAGCTTCTATGGGGGCATAATCTATGGAGCATCTATGGGGGCATAATCTATGGGGCATATCTATGGGGGCATAATCTATGGAGCATCTATGGGGGCATAATCTATGTAGCTTCTATGGGGGCATAATCTAAGGAGCATCTATGGGGGCATAATCTAAAGAGCTTCTATGGGGGCATAATTTATGGAGCATCTATGGTGGCATAATCTATGGGGCATAATCTATGGGGGCATAATCTATGGAGCATCTATGGGGCCATAATCTATGGAGCCTCTATGGGGGCACAATCTATGGGGGCATAATACATGGGCAGAATATGGGGCACAATCTATGGAGCATCTTGTGGGGCATAATCTCATTTTCCATCCTAGGCTTATAGTCGAGTCGATAAGTTTTCCCAGTTTTTTGTGGCAAAATTAGGGGGGTCAGCTTATACTCGAGTATATATGGTATCTATCTATTATCTATCTATATATATATATATATATATAGCATTATACCCTATGAGGGGGCAGCATTATCCTCTATGAGGGGGCTGCTTTATAATCTATGAGGGAGGCTACCCCAACTCTGCTACATAATTAAGACGTGTACTACCTTATATTATACCCTGATATTAGTGTGTTTTACTGCACAATTGGTGATCTTGTATTTATTTCTATGTAGCTACATAGTGGGCCCCAAGAATGATTTTCTCTGGTGGGCCCAAGGTGTTCCAGTCCGACGCTGCCTGCAACAATACTTTTCCATCTGCTAATAAACATTACTATACCCATATCACATTTTACAAAAAGTGCTTTCAGTTCAAGTGGTACCTGCTACCAATATCTATCATTTTCCATGTCTACAAATACTATTCTGTAATTTTGCAATACAAAACAATTTGTACTTTACATCAGGCATAATATTACAAATATAATAACATTTTTTATTGAGTACAATCAAAAGCTGCCATCATCTGAGGTAGGTGGCAGATACTTTCCCAGCCGGGGTATCTTCTGTCCTTGTGCTGTGTGGAGGCCCTGCTCAAAACCTACAATGTTGGTCTTGGGTGGTCTGCAATACATAACTGGTCTCCCCCTTAGACCTCATCTTCGTACACACCTAACGGGTTTTTCTGCTGGTCTGTAGTTGTGCAATGATGAAATCCTACTCTTCTAAAAGTGCATGTAAAACCAAGAAGGAGCACCTAAAGAGGTGATAAACTATTTACAGTACAGTTTTTGGACCATTCATTGTTCATGATCTACAAGTCTGTTTCTTACTGAAGAATCAAACCTAATCAGAAGAACAGGGTATATAAAAACAGCTTCAAAAAACTCTCTTGGGGTTAAGTATATACAAAGTTCAATTTTTCTCTCCTTACTTTGGGGAGGGCTGATCCGCACAGCCTCCTGGGTCTGTGGAAGCGCTGGGCTTCTTCAGCTTACAGGACTTGCTGACGATTGCTTCCTGCTATGGTGGGAGCAATTGCAAACGTGGTCGCTCCCTATGCTACTGTAGCAGTTGGAGCAGCCTGGATTGTTGCTGCCTGCGAGACCTCGTCCATTTCCGTGATCTTTGAGGGCGCTACTGACGCCCGGAGAATAGTTGGCACAGCGGCTGCCTGCGTCACTGCCGCTTGCAGTGGAGCAGTTGGTAGTGTAACTGCTGGTGAGGCTGCAGCAACTGTTGCCCCCTGGTGGTGGCGTGGAGTCAGCTCCGCGGGGATCCTGCGCACGTGGAGAGCATACCATTCTCTTGCACCAAGATGGCGGGTGAAGGAGACGTGCTGTCCTGGAAATAGATCGCGCTACGGATGTCCCCGTATGAGATGGGCTTCAACGTCCCGCCTGTTGACAAACAAATCTGGGGCCTTACGAGAGTCCTGGATAAACCCGAACCCCCGCTCCAGATTGAAACGAAGGACTCGGCCCCACCCCATGGGGTTCAGGTGTTCTAAACTTTACCCCCGAGCCTGGGTTTTACCTTTGAGATCCTTCTCCGCCAGGGCCATCCGCTGAGCCTGCCGTTCTCTTTCCTCCTGCTCCAGCTTCTGGACCTGCCTGCGGAAGAATTCCTCGCAGGTAATGGGGAACCCCATGAGGTCAGTCCCGTCGTCGTCTTTCCAGATGAGGAGTTCCGGCTTGGACTGCACTGTGGGAGGCGGCCGCGGCACCGGAATGGGTTCCAGTATTCCCCGTTTAGATGTAATCTTCCGGTCCCAGACAACATCTATCACGACGTGGCCAGACTTCAGGGTTGGTGGTAACCCGATAGGACCTAGCAGATCTTCCCATGTCCCAGGAGCGTCGCTTGGACCTGTGCTCCTGGTGCAGCAGTCGTCGGCCACAGGCTCAGGTGGCGAGGGGACTGGGATGGCAGGTGGCATGGGTACGGCTGTGACAGGTACCAGTGGCGTGGGTACACGGGAACTGGCGGACTTCCTCTTTTGCGGCCTGTCTCCTCCTTTCCAGCAAAGCCCGTTTCTTTTCCAGACGGCGATCCAGTTCTTCTACTTCACGTTCCACACAGGCCAGGTCAACATCTTCCGGGGAGCTGGAGCCTGATTCCACAGAGCCGGGGAAATCTTCTTTCTCCTTCCCACACACCGCAGGCCTCCCTCCGCTCTCCATGATGGCCTCCTGGTGTACTGGCTTCTCCTTGGCTCTCTTTCCCGCCGCTGAGCTTCTCCCCACCCCCGAGGGGCGGTGTCTTTTTCCTTTGCCACCATACCAAGCCAGGATACGGACCACCCTGGGTCCGCCCCGATGCATTTGCATAGAAGTACAGACAGGGGAGGTTCATTTTGTTTCGCGCTCTTTCTTTACCGCCCACGATGATACTGACTACTATACACCTTGTGGAACCGCCATGGCAGCCATCTTTACAGTCCAAATCACAGTCCAATTGCATTCATTCCTTTACACATTCTGTTAGGCTCGAAGAAGCGGTAAGCGAAACGTGCGTCGGGGCAGAGGGACGCTGAAGGGACTCCACACGTGGCACGGGTAAGAACGTTTTTATTAATGTTTGCAGCAATTACCGCTATGCTCAGTACCCATTATGGATGAGCTAGGGTATGCGATCATTACGAGGGATTTTGTTTCCCTATTGGAATGAGCCATTTATAATATATTATGGAAGGGCATGATCTATATGTAGTGAGTTGCATTACACGACATATGTTCATTTAGGGTGTCAAGGAAATTTTCCCGCTGTAGCAATCACATCAGGATCATGTCTGTTGATAGGTGTTGGGGTTAGACATTGTCTGCTTTTCTGAAAGCCTGTACACATCATATTTGGGTCTATTACCAATTAGACTATCACCTGTGGCATGTATTAGTGAGATCATTCTAGCTGTTTTGGTCCCTCATTAGCATATTGATGTGTTCCTTTTTGTACTATTTCGTGAATTTTATGTAAGTCTGTTCAATAAAATTTGTATTTTTTCATACCACTTTTCATGGGACGTTTTGTTTGGTTTCCCAATTTTGTGTGAGTCATAGATTATATTAGTGGTATTTTCCCATATTCACATGGGTTATATTATATATCAGGGCAATCTTGTGTACATTCTGTTAGGCGCACAAGATCCTCATTCAAAGGTCGGTTCATCCTGTTCGTGACGCCAAAATGGATTGCACGCCAGGGCAGTGGGATTACTTGGTACCGGGCCAGTGTCTTAAAGGGATGAGTCTTGGCAGCAGTGACCCGGTCCGTAGCCCTGAGCGTCCATGTAAAATAGGAGTTGATGAGGAATAAAGTCTATGTGCAGATAAGTTTGTGATGCCACCTGTGGTATCTGGTCAGAGGAAACCAGCGCTGCAGTGCAGATCCTCTGGGACTGGTGGTATGATGCAGCAGAGTTGGAATAGCTCTCCACAGGCAGAGCTGGTTGTCCAGGGCAGATGTATGTTGTAGAGGAGGATGATGTTGGTAGATGTAATAGTGCTGAGTGAGTGCTGCAGGAAGAATTTGAGAAGACACAGTCAGTTGCAGTTTCCAAAGCTTTACTCACGGTTCTGGCTGCAGCACAGATGCCCGCATGGTGCCACGTCCTCCATGTGAGGGATCCAGCCAACTTCTAGGCAGATGGAGAACACCTTTCCAGAACTCCCTGTCAGTATATGCCTTCCCTGGCCGTCTCAGTGTGCTGATTTCTACTTGACTTCCTTCCCAGCACCACACATCAGTGTCCCAGTCTAACAGCTGCGAATCCTATCGGATAACGTGCCCAAAGTGTTTCCTTGATTCCTTTTAGCTGCCTAGCACATTCATAACAGGGAGGCTCTAGGACAGCTAAGGAGCGACTCCAGGACAGCTGAGGAGTGGCTCCAGGACTACAGAGGAGCAGCTCAGGGGCAGCAGAGTAGGGGCTCCAAGACAGCGGTGGAGGTCCAGGGCAGCAGAGGAGGGCCCAGGACCACAAAGGATTGACTCCAGGAAGCGAGGGGGGTTCATTACAGCAGAGGAGGGGCTTCAGGCTAGTGGAGGAGGGGGGCTTCATGACAGCAGAGGAGGGGCTTCAGGCTAGCAGAGGGGGTCTTCATGACAGCAGAGGAGGGACTCCAGGGCAGCAGAGGAAGAGCTCCAGGACAGAGGAGTATGGGTTCCAGGACAGTGGAGGGGGGGTCCAGGACAGTGTTGAAGTGGCTCCAGGACAGCAGAGGAGTGGCTCCAGGACAGCGGAGTATGTGCTCCAGGATAGCGGAGGAAGGGCTGCAGGACAACAGAGTAGGGGCTCCAGAAAAGCAGAGGAGCAGCTTAAGGAAAGCACAGGAGGGGCTCAAGGTCAGCTGAGTGGGGCTCCAGGACTGCAGAGGGGGCTCCAGGACAGCCGAGGTGTTGCTTCAGAACAGCTGAGGAGTAGCTCCAGGACTGCAGTGGAGCAGCTCCAGGACAGCAGAGGAGGGGCTGCAAGACAGTGGAGGAGGGGCTCCAGGACTGTGGAGGAGGGCTCCAGGACAGCTGAGGATGGTCTACAGGACAGCAGAGGGGCTGCATGACAGCAGAGGAGGGGCTCCAGGACAGCAGATGGATTGCTCCAGGACTGCAGAGGGGGACTCCAGGACAGCTGAGGAGTTGCTCCAAGATTGCTGAGGAACAGCTACAGGACAGCAGAGGAGCAACTCCAGGACAGCAGAAATGGGTCTCCAGGACAGTGGAGGAGCAACTTCAGGGCAGCAGCGGAGGGGCTCCAGGACAGATGAGGAGGGGCTCTAGGACAGTGGAGGGGCCTCCAGGACTGTGGAGGAGTGACTCCAGGACTGCGGAGGAGCAGCTCCAGGACAGCTGAGGGGAGGCTCCAAGAAAGCGGAGGAATGGCTCCTGGACAGAGGAGGAGGGGCTCTAGGACAGGGAAGAGGGGCTCCAGGACTGTGGAGGAGTGGCTCCAGGACTGTGCAGGAGCAGTTCCAGGACAGCAGAGGGGGGATCGAAGAAAGTGGAGGAGGAGCTCCAGTACTGCAGAGAGGGGGCTCCAACACAGCTGAGGAGAGGCTGCAGGAATGCAGAGTAGGGATTTCAGGAAAGAAAAGTAGCAGTTCCATTACAGCTAAGGTGCGGCTCCATTACAGGGGAGGAGTGGATCCAGATCAGTGGAGGAGGGACTTCATGATAGCGGAAGAGGGGCTCCTGGAAAGTGGAGCAGGGGCTCCAGGACAATAGAGGAGCATGTTGTGAATGCTCTGGATCTGACTTCTGAGTTTGAGCTCCCCCTGGTGGCTGCTGATATTAATGAAGCTGCTTTGGCTAGCAGAGGTCTATCAGCTGGGGGCAATGATTGGCAATCAGGTCTCACTGACTGGGGAGATATAAGTGAGCAACCTTCCCATGATCCTCGCTGGTGATTTGTTTCTTCCTGGTCCCTTTTGGAAGTCAGCTTGCTTCCTGCTTTCTCCTGTAACTTTCAAATAAGTTATTTGCTGGTTATTTCTGTGGCATTTGTTTTCCCTTTTGTTTTCTTCCCTTCTGCTGTGAGGTCAGCCAGTTTCCCCGGCTGGGGCCTGTGCTGGTCTCTGTTTCTCATTTACCATTGTTTATGTGTTTTCAGTCCCTGTTATTTCAGTATCTGCTGATTAGCTACCAGTTCACACCAGAGTTCTGATCTAGCGGGGGAGAGATCGTGTGGTCTCAGTATTTTTGGAAATCAGACGTGTTGGAATTTTTCTTAAGAGTTTTTGCTGGATTGCAGACAGTATTCTTTCTTGTCCTGTTCTATCTAGACAGTTTGGGCCCCAGCGTTTGATTGCTCTATTTTCTGCCTGTGTTTGTATTTCATCTTGTCTCACAGCCAATATGCAGTACAGACCAAAAGTTTGGACACACCTTATCATTTCAAGATTTTTCTGTATTTTCATGACTATGAAAATTTTACATTCACACTGAAGGCATCAAAACTATGAATTAACACATGTGGAATTATATACTTAACAAAAAAAGTGTGAAACAACTGAAAATATGTCTTATATTCTAGGTTCTTCAAAGTAGCCACCTTTTGCTTTGATGACTGCTTTGCACACTCTTGGCATTCTCTTGATGAGCTTCGAGAGGTAGACACCGGAAATGGTCTTCCAACAATCTTGAAGGAGTTTCCAGAGATGCTTAGCACTTGTTGGCCCTTTTGCCTTCACTCTGCGGTCCAGCTCACCCCAAACCATCTCGATTGGGTTCAGGTCTGGTGACTGTGGAGGCCAGGTCATCTGGCGTAGCACCCCATCACTCTCCTTCTTGGTAAAATAGCCCTTACACAGCCTGGAGGTGTGTTTGGGGTCATTGTCCTGTTGAAAAAAAATGATGGTCCAACTAAACGCAAACCGGATGGAATAGCATGCTGCTGCAAGATGCTGTGGTAGCCATGCTGGTTCACTATGCCTTCAATTCTGAATAATCCCCAACAGTGTCACCAGCAAAGCACCCCCACACCATCACACCACCTCCTCCATGCTTCACGGTGGGAACCAGGCATGTAGAGTCCATCCGTTCACCTTTTCTGCGTCGCACAAAGACACGGTGGTGGGAACCAAAGATCTCAAATTTGGACTCATCATCAGACCAAAGCACAGATTTCCACTGGTCTAATGTCCATTCCTTGTGTTCTTTAGCCCAAACAAGTCTCTTCTGCTTGTTGCCTGTCCTTAGCAGTGGTTTCCTAGCAGCTATTTTACCATGAAGGCCTGCTGCACAAAGTCTCCTCTTAACAGTTGTTGTAGAGATGTGTCTGCTGCTAGGACTCTGTGCGGCATTGACCTGGTCTCTAATCTGAGCTGCCCTAAACCTGCGATTTCTGAGGCTGTTGACTCGGATAAACTTATCCTCAGAAGCAGAGGTGACTCTTGGTCTTCCTTTCCTGGGCTGGTCCTCATGTGAGCCAGTTTCTTTGTAGCGCTTGATGTTTTTTGCAACTGCACTTGGGGACACTTTCAAAGTTTTCACAATTTTTCGGACTGACTGACCTTAATTTCTTAAAGTAATGATGGCCACTCGTTGTTCTTTACTTAGCTGCTTTTTTCTTGCCATAATACAAATTCTAACAGTCTATTCAGTAGGACTATCAGCTGTGTATCCACCAGACTTCTGCACAACACAACTGATGGTCCCAACCCCATTTATAAGGCCAGAAATCCCACTTATTAAACCTGACAGGGCACACCTGTGAAGTGAAAACCATTTCCCGTGACTACCTCTTGAAGCTCATCCAGAGAATGCCAAAAGTGTGCAAAGCAGTCATCAAAAGGTGGCTAATTTGAAGAACCTAGAATATAAGACATAATTTCAGTTGTTACACACTTTTTTGTTAAGTATATAATTCCACATGTGTTAATTCATAGTTTTGATGCCTTCAGTGTGAATTTACAATTTTCATAGTCATGAAAATACAGAAAAATCTTTAAATGAGGTGTGTCCAAACTTTTGGTCTGTACTGTATGTGTGGGGGCTACCTATTCCTTTGGGGCTCTACTCCGGGGCAGTTAGCTTTCCCCTTTCTCTCATTAGGCTTAGTTAACTCTCCGGCTGTGTTGAGGCGTCTAGGGCATCATAGGTACGTCCCACGGCTACTTCTAGTTGTGCTGTCAGTTTAGGGGTCTGCAATCCGTTAGTTACCAACCTCTCTGGGTGTCTGGTTGCCTAGGCTATTTTGGCTACTGTCCTCCTCGGCTACCAAATCATAACAGAATCACCGGCCTGATTGTAATTCTATGGTACTCAAAAGAAGGAAAGAATAGATAAAAAAAAAAAAAGTTGTCAGAATTTTTTATATATTTTTTTCCTCTTTTTCTCTGGGGGCCGTAGGAGGATTTTTTCTTTAATGGAGATTAGGCAGTTGTCTGATCGTGTTGAGCAGCTCGCTGCTTGAAGTTCGGGGAATTTCTGTCTATCTCACTCAGTTTTCTGCTGTGGAACCTGAGATCCCTCTTCCTGATTTATTTTCTGAGGATCGGTCTAAATTTTTGAACTTTAAGAATAATTGTGTTTGTTTGCCTTGAAACCTAAGTCCTCGGGGAACGCGGCACAGCAGGTTAAAATTGTCATCTCTCTGTTGCGCGGCGATCCTCAGGACTGGGCCTTTTCCCTGACACCTGGGGAGCCTGTTTTGGCTAATGTTGATGTGTTTTTTCAGGCTCTGGGCTTATTGTATGATGAACCTAATGTTATTGATCAAGCTGAGAAAACCTTATTGTCATTGAACCAGGGTCAGGAAGCGGCAGAGTTATATTGTCAGAAATTCCGAAAGTGGGCAGTCCTTACTAAATGGAACGATGATGCCCTAGCGGCTCTTTTTCGGAAAGGGCTGGCAGAAACCATAAAAGATGTTTTCCTGTCCCCTCTGGTCTCAACGACTCTATGTCATTAGCCATTCAAATTGACAGACGTTTACGTGAACGTAGAAATATGTGAGAGGTGGTGATGCCTTTTGAACAAACCTCTGAGCCCATGCAGTGTGATGGGGTTGTTTCTGGGGCTCAGCGTCGAAAATTTCGGAAGCGTAATAAGTCATGCTTTTATTACTATTTCCGTCTGCCCTATATACTATTTCCGTCTGCCCTAGGTGGGGAAGACGTTTTGCGCGCGCATTTGTTTTGGGCAATGTGCAGTCTAAGTTTCTCTTGACTGTTACCTTGATCTGCTCCTTATCTTCATTTTCTGCTCAGACTTTTGTCGATTCAGGAGCAGCCCTGAACCTGATGGATTTTGACTTTGCCAAACGTTGTGGTTTTCCCATGGTACCCCTGTGGACTCCTATTCCTTTGCTGGGTACTGATTCTACCCCTTTGGCGGAAAAAAACCCCAGTTTTGGACCCAGGTGATAATGCGGGTAGCCCCGAACCACCAAGAGAATTGTAAATTTTTGGTGTTACATAATTTACAGTGCAGACCAAAAGTTTGGACACACCTTCTCATTCAAAGATTTTTCTGTATTTTCATGTCTATGAAAATTGTACATTCACACTGAAGGCATCAAAACTATGATGTACTGTACATCACACTATTGTGCTGGGTTTTCCTTGGTTGCAGACCCATAATCCTGTTTTGGATTGGAAGTCTGTGTCTGTGGTCAGTTGGGGTTGTCAATGTGTTCGTGGTGACACTCCTGTTTTTTTCTACCTCTTCCCAGTCTCAGGAGATCCCCGACTATTTGGCTGATTTTTCTGATGTGTTTGGTGAGAGTAAGTCTGCGTCCTTGCCTCCCCACAGGAGTTATTATTGTGCGATTGAGTTAGTGCCCGGGTGTAAATTTCCCAAGGGTCAGCTCTTCAATTTATCTGTACCTGAGCATGAGGCTATGCGATCTTATATCAAGGAATCATTGAAGAAGGGTCATATTGTTATCACTTTAGGGTGCAGCTAATATTTTGCTTTTTATTGCTTTTTTTCGTGGGTGAATGGCGGGTACATAAAAATGTCAGTTCTGGCTTTTCGATTTCCTTTTCTGCTTGGGATAAATATATATTTTCTTAGTTCAGGCAATTACGCAGTTTTTTTTACATTCCAGTTTTGTTTGCGAATCCAATAATGAATCCTTTTAAAGTACTCCAAATCTCCAAAACCAAACACTGCAACGCAGAATATTGCTAACTTAATGGTCTCCTATGTAGTCCACCGTCAGGCATAGACGGCTTCACATGGCAGGCATGGAGG
This sequence comes from Oophaga sylvatica, assembly GCA_033576555.1. NCBI lineage: Eukaryota > Metazoa > Chordata > Amphibia > Anura > Dendrobatidae > Oophaga > Oophaga sylvatica. Next base: position 54,486 of record JARQOD010002188.1, read on the forward strand.
CTTTCCAAAAAGACCCCTGTTGGGTGTGGTGGGTTAACTGGTGCTCAATGTCTTGGTTACTTTTTTTTATACATTGATGCATTGATTATGGTCCGTTGGTGACTTACTTTATGTAACTTACATTCCACGTTTGCTTTCTCCTGTTACTTGTGTCGTAACATGTTTTTAGACAAAATGTATTTTCTAAGGGTTTGTCCACCATTAAACAATCCAATATTAATGGCCCCAAGGAAATGAAAAAAACAACAACTCACTTTTCAGACCAATGTCTGTTCTTCATACTCAGTGTCCCCCGACCTTCAGCTAATATCATCATCCAGGGGGTTCACGTGAGAAATTGGTCTGGGTGGTCCCGTGAGAAATAGATCATGGTGGTCACGTGAGAAATAGATCAGGGTGATCACATGAGAAATAGATCATGGTGGTCATGAGAAATAGATCAGGGTGATCACATGAGAAATAGATCAGGGTGGTCACGTGACAAATAAGTCAGGGTGGTCATGTGAGAAAAAGGTCAGGATGGTCACATGAGAAATAGATCAGGGTGATCACATGAGAAATTGGTCTGGGTGGTCACGTGAGAAATAGATCAGGGTGGTCACGTGAGAAATATGTCAGGGTGGTCACGTGACAAATAAGTCAGGGTGGTCATGTGAGAAAAAGGTCAGGGTGGTCACGTGAGAAATAGATCAGGGTGGTCACGTGAGAAATAGATCAGGGTGATCACATGAGAAATAGATCAGAGTGGTCACGTGACAAATAAGTCAGGGTGGTCATGTGAGAAAAAGGTCAGGGTGGTCACGTGAGAAATAGATCAGGGTGATGACATGAGAAATAGGTCAGGGTGGTCACGTGAGAAATAGATCAGGGTGGTCACGTGAGAAATAGATCAGGGTGATGACATGAGAAATAGGTCAGGGTGGTCACGTGAGAAATAGATCAGGGTGGTCACGTGAGAAATAGATCAGGGTGATCACATGAGAAATAGATCAGGGTGATCACATGAGAAATAGGTCAGGGTGGTCACGTGAGAAAAAGGTCAGGGTGGTCATGTGAGAAATAGATTAGGGTGGTCACATGAGAAATAGATCAGGGTGATCACATGAGAAATAGGTCAGGGTAGTCACGTGAGAAAAAGGTCAGGGTGGTCACGTGAGAAATAGATCAGGGTGGTCACATGAGAAATAGATCAGGGTGATCACATGAGAAATAGGTCAGGGTGGTCACGTGAGAAAAAGGTCAGGGTGGTCATGTGAGAAATAGATCAGGGTGATCACATGACAAATAGGTCAGGGTGGTCACGTGAGAAATAGATCAGAGTGGTCACGTGACATATAAGTCAGGGTGGTCATGTGAGAAAAAGGTCTGTTCTTCATACTCAGTGTCCCCCGACCTTCAGCTAATATCATCATCCAGGGTGTTCACGTGAGAAATTGGTCTGGGTGGTCATGTGAGAAATAGATCAGGGTGGTCACGTGAGAAATAGATCAGGGTGATCACATGAGAAATAGATCAGAGTGGTCACGTGACAAATAAGTCAGGGTGGTCATGTGAGAAAAAGGTCAGGGTGGTCATGTGACAAATAAGTCAGAGTGGTCATGTGAGAAATAGATCAGGGTGATGACATGAGAAATAGGTCAGAGTGGTCACGTGAGAAATAGATCAGGGTGGTCACGTAAGAAATAGGTCAGGGTGGTCACGTGACAAATAAGTCAGGGTGCACTCTATCGTGCCAAAGCAAGTCAATGTGAAATATGAAACATGAATAGCAATATGGCTTTTGAATATTAGAAAAAATGAATGAGACGCTTTGCACAAAATTTGGCCAAATAATGCCTGCCCATACACCAACGTCAAGGTGGTCTCAGAACGTATGGGTCCCTGCCTATGTGAACATACCTCTATTAGGCTGATATCTGAATTCCTGGGTGAATGTGGACACCTCTGTCAGTAAAGCTTGCCTTTTCTGGGTGAGCAGGAACCTGCTATAATTAAAATCACCACATGGTGATGGGCGGAGTGCTCGGTCAGTAAGCTAACATAGAAGTAAAAGAAAACTGACTGGCACATCCAAACCAGTGTGAATTAGGTGCAAACCAGGAGCAGCTACCTCCATAGACAATATACAAAAAAAGGTTGCACTCTATCGTGCCAAAGCAAGTCAATGTGAAATATGAAACCATGAATAGCAATATGGCTTTTGAATATTAGAAAAAATGAATGAGACGCTTTGCACAAAATTTGGCCAAATAATACCTGCCCATACACCAACGTCAAGGTGGTCTCAGAACGTATGGGTCCCTGCCTATGTGAACATATCTCTATTAGGCTGATATCTGAATTCCTGGGTGTGTAAGGTTCTATGTATATATTCCTGAAACTCAGTTTGTTCGTCAGCCATTTTACTTTCTGTCTTGCTGCAGCTATCTTGCCCTCAGTCAAAATGGAGTTTCCAGCTTGCATGTTCCCGCCCTGATTCTCTCCTTTGCTTCTTAAGCAGCCACAGCTGAGCAATCAGTGCTTCAGAATCTAGCCTGCAGTGAACCTGTGACTTGACTCCTGTAAGCCTTGGACCTTGTACTCCAGCTATTCCTACTGAGGAACTCTGAAGCACTTGTGGACTCTGAACCCTGCTCTTTGAAAGACCCACGTTTGCATGGACTTACGGTAACAGAGAAGAAGATCCTGAATCTGTATTGGAGAGTGATTGCTGAGCTTGGATTACTCTGGCCTGCTGTGTCTCCTGTTTCTGTGTCTGCAAACTGTGTGACTATTTCTGCCAACTTGTATGAAGTAATACAGGACTTTTTTATATCAAACCTGTGACTCCTGTGTTTTCATCGCACCCAAGCACAAGACGCTATATGAACTGTACTACATACATTACAAGATTCTGAAGCCAAAACGTTAGTGTCTGCTGGGTCTGGAAGGCTGTGTCTGCTGTACTGTGGATATCAGACGTCCGGTTGTACTTTCTGTGATGACAGTGGTTGTGACTTCTCACAACCATTCCAGGTGAGCAATTCCCTTAAGTTTTTTCTTTTTGCAGTGTTACCACAGGTAAACACTATTGTTTTTTTTTTTTTTTCCTTTCTTTTCTCTTTTTTATCTGCTGTAACTCTGGATATCAGATGTCTGGTTGAAACTTTCTGTGATGATAGTGGTTGTGACTTCTCACAACCATTCCAGGTGAGCAGTTCCCTTAATTTTTTTTTTTCTCTCTGCAGTGTTGCCACAGGTGAACACTATTGTTTTTTTTTCTCTCCTCTTCTTCCAGTAATCCTGTCTTAAAAGATCTGGAAAATGGAGGCCCGCATAAAGGAACTTTGCGGAGTGACTGATAATATCCTTGCAGATTTGCAGAATATAAAGACCCGTTTTACAAATCTACAGGACCTCAATAATCACAATTTGCAAGTGGTTGGACAGACTACCCAGGATTTGCGAGCCAGGATTGAGGTTCTAGAGGGGCGAGTCCAGGCTCCTGCCGTAGCCCCGAGTGCTGGGATTCCCAAGTTGCCCCCTTTTCGTTTTGGCGGTGAACGTGAGAAATTCAGGGGATTTATTAATCAATGCAATCTTTTTTTTTCTGCACATGCTTCACAATTTCCCACTGAACGATCTAAGGTGCTTACTATAATTATGTTGCTTACCAACAAGGCTTTAATGTGGGCAAACCCTCTGATTGAGACTGAGGATGATTGTTTAAATCACCTTGATGATTTTATTTCAGCCATGGGGCAGGTGTTTGATGACCCCAATCGAGGTGCAACAGCTGAAGCAGCCATGTTAGCTTTGCGCCAAGGTAAGCACTCGGTAGCTGAATATGCCTTGGATTTCAGGAGATGGGCCCTTGATACCACCTGGGACAGTTCCGCCAAAAAAATCTATTTTTCGAAAGGGGTTATCTCCACTGATTAAGGATGAACTTGCTCGTGCCGACCCTCCCACTGCATTAGGTGACTTTATTAACTACTGCATCCGTATTGATACTCGTCTGACTGAACGCAGGCAAGAGAGATGGTTCGAAAGCAATCGTACTAACCTTTTCCTACCTTCCTCTCCAGCTAAGGAACCTTTGAGTAGGATTACACGGGAACCTGAACCTGAACCCATGCAGGTAGACTCTTTACAACGACGGGTTAGTGATGCACGCAAGGAACATCGTTTTAAGGAGAATCTATGTTTCTATTGTGGTAAGTCAGGGCACTTCATTATAAACTGCCCCAGCCGTTCTCGTAAGACTACTGCAGCACTCATTCATTGTGAGTGTTGCGAGAGGGGATCTGTCAGGTCCGAGCCTCAGGCTCCAGAGAGATCTGCAGCAACAGATCTTGATTTCTCGGACTTAAACTCCGTTACCTCTGAGGACGTTGACTGTGTAAACGCTGCCATTTTTCAAGTTTCCTCAGCGGTGTCCCAGCTGAGTTGTAAGAAAAACAATTCTCATTGCTTTCTTTCCATCAAACTCTGGGTTGACTCAGCTTGGGTGTCTAGCTCTGCTATGATCGACTCAGGGGCAAGTGGAAATTTTATGGATGTCTCCTTGCTCTGAAACAGGGAATACGTTCAGTGAAGAAGGCTACTCCAGTACAGATGGAAACTGTGGATGGCTCCCTGCTGACCTCTGGACCAGTGGATCAGGAAACAGAGCCTTTGAGGGTTCTTATGGGTAAAGATCATCAAGAGAAACTGTCCTTTATGCTTATCTCTTCTCCCCACTTTCCCATTATTCTAGGGCTACCATGGCTGCAGGCTCAGAATCCTACCATTAACTGGGAGACCAAGGAATTACACTTTCCAGAGAAACAGATGAGTCCAAAAGTTTCAGCTTGCTCTGTTCCTAAAGAAATCATGTCAGTCCCTGAACTACCAGCTGTATACCAGGACTATGTGGATTTATGTGACAAGAAGAACGCTGACCAGCTTCCTCCTCACCGTCCATATGATTGTCCAATTGAATTATTGCCTGGAGCAGAGATACCTTTTGGTAAGATCTACCCCCTGGCGGGGCCCGAGCTAAAGGCTTTAAAGGATTACATAGATGAAAATCTAGCCAAGGGCTTCATACGCCCCTCTTCATCTCCTGCAGGTGCACCCATCTTCTTTGTAAAGAAGAAAGATGGATCTCTGAGACCATGCGTAGACTATAGGGAACTCAATAAGGTTACTATTAGAAACCGTTATCCATTGCCTTTAATCCCTGAGTTATTGGAGAGAGTGCGACATGCCAAAATTTTTTCTAAACTAGATCTTCGTGGGGCCTATAACTTAGTCCGTATTAGACCTGGGGATGAATGGAAGACTGCATTCAGGTCACGCTATGGACACTTTGAATATCTAGTTATGCCTTTTGGTCTGAGTACCGCCCCAGCCACTTTCCAACACTTGGTGAATGACATCTTCAGGGATCTCCTAGATACATTCGTGGTAATTTATTTGGATGATATTCTAATTTTTTCTAACTCCACAGAGGAACATCATGGACATGTGAGAATGGTCTTGGAACGTCTAAGACAAAATCATCTTTACATCAAACTTGAAAAGTGTGAATTCCATAGGACCGAAATTCAATTTCTGGGGTATGTACTGTCTACACAAGGAATTAGTATGGATGGAAGCAAAACCCAAGCCATCAAGGATTGGCCAAGTCCTAGAAATGTGAAGGAGGTACAGCGCTTCATCGGGTTTGCCAACTTCTATAGACGTTTCATTAGAAATTTCTCTGAGGTAGTGTCACCTATCACTCAACTTACCCGGAAAGAGTCTAGGTTTTCCTGGACTCCCCAAGCCCAGGAAGCATTTTCCCGTCTAAAAGATAAATTTACCACTGCACCTATCCTAGTACATCACAACCCCGAGCTTGCCTTCATAATAGAGGTGGATGCTTCAGACTGTGCCGTTGGAGCTATACTCTCTCAGAGAACAGGTGAGAAGAATGTCTTGCATCCCTGTGCCTTCTTTTCCCAGCAGTTGTCTTCGGCTGAGAGGAACTACGATGTGGGCAATAGAGAGTTGTTGGCCATTATTGCCGCCTTCAAAGAATGGAGACACCTTCTTCAGGGAGCTGCACAGCAAATAGTCGTCCTGACAGACCATCGTAACCTTGAGTTTATCAGGTCGGCTAAGTGCCTGACTCCTCGCCAGGCTCGCTGGAATCTTTTCTTAAACCAATTTAGTTTTATCATCTCTTATAGACCAGGATCGCGCAATGGAAAGGCTGATGCACTCTCTAGGATTTACTCAGCAGAGACACGTCCAATTACTCCTCCTAAGACTATTCTTCCTGACTCTAGATTCCTAGGAGTAATTCATAATCAAGACCTACTTAAGGACATCAAGGAAGCATACCATGCGGATTCCTTTTTGGCACAACCCCCAAGGGACGTAAGTCTTGTCTTTAAGAATGGTGTGTGGATTCAGGGACAACGTCTGTATATTCCTGAAACAGTCAGATTAAGAGTATTGCAACTCATTCACGATTCCAAGATAGCTGGGCATAGAGGAATTCTAAAGACACAGGAATTTCTTTCTCGTTTCTTTTGGTGGCCCACTTGCAGGAAGGATGTTTTGAATTATGTCACTTCATGTGAGGTCTGTGCAAGATGCAAAACACCTCGCTCCTCACCAACTGGTCTGTTACAGCCTCTTCCCACCCCGTCCCGCCCGTGGGGATCCATTTCTATGGACTTCATTGTGGAGTTACCAACCTCTCAGGGGAAGAACACCATTCTAGTGGTGGTTGACCGTCTAACAAAGGCAGCTCATTTTATCCCTTGTGTCGGCTTACCCACTGCAAAACAGACATCAGATTTGATGATTAAAGATGTGTTTCGCTTACATGGAGTACCGGATGAGGTTATTTCGGATCGAGGGGTGCAATTCACTTCTAGGTTTTGGCAAAATTTCTGTGCAGCATTGGACATTAAAGTAAACCTTTCTTCTGCTTTTCATCCCCAGACTAATGGACAGACCGAACGAACCAATCAAACCCTGGAGCAGTATCTCCGCTGCTTTATCTGCCACCTACAGGATGATTGGGTGGATCTACTTCCATTAGCTGAGTTCTCGTATAACAACTCTCAGAGTGCCTCCACTAAACAGTCTCCTTTTTACTCTAATCTAGGTTATCATCCTAACATTCTACCACGATTTCCCATAGAAACGCCTTTACCAGCAGTGGCTGAAAGAATCACGTCTTTACAGAAGAATATGGATCTTCTAAAGGAAAATCTGGAATCGGCTCAAGAAAGGTACAAGAAAGCAGCAGATAAATTTCGTAAACCTGCACCAGCTTTCAAGGTAGGAGACTTGGTCTGGCTGTCAACCAGAAATCTTAAGTTAAGGATTCCATCGTCTAAGTTGGGACATAAGTACATTGGACCCTATAAAATCAGTAAAATTATAAGTGCCGTTGCTTGTCGTCTTCAACTGCCCAGAACTATGAGAATCCACCCTGTCTTTCATGTATCCCTACTAAAGGCTGCGACACCCAATACGTTTCCTGGACGTTCCTCTCCTTGCCCTGACCCAGTGCTAGTCGATGGTCAGGAAGAATTTGTGGTGGAAAGGATTTTAGATTCCAGGTTGTATAGAAATCAGTTACAATATCTGATTAAATGGCAGGGCTACCCAGTGGAGGACAACTCATGGGAACCGGTCAATAACGTTAATGCTCCTCGCTTGCTCCGTCAGTTTCATCAGAGGTACCCACACAAGCCTGGTCTGAGGTCATCCGTAGGTTGTCCTTAAGGGGGGAGTAATGTAAGGTTCTATGTATATATTCCTGAAACTCAGTTTGTTCGTCAGCCATTTTACTTTCTGTCTTGCTGCAGCTATCTTGCCCTCAGTCAAAATGGAGTTTCCAGCTTGCATGTTCCCGCCCTGATTCTCTCCTTTGCTTCTTAAGCAGCCACAGCTGAGCAATCAGTGCTTCAGAATCTAGCCTGCAGTGAACCTGTGACTTGACTCCTGTAAGCCTTGGACCTTGTACTCCAGCTATTCCTACTGAGGAACTCTGAAGCACTTGTGGACTCTGAACCCTGCTCTTTGAAAGACCCACGTTTGCATGGACTTACGGTAACAGAGAAGAAGATCCTGAATCTGTATTGGAGAGTGATTGCTGAGCTTGGATTACTCTGGCCTGCTGTGTCTCCTGCTTCTGTGTCTGCAAACTGTGTGACTATTTCTGCCAACTTGTATGAAGTAATACAGGACTTTTCTATATCAAACCTGTGACTCCTGTGTTTTCATCGCACCCAAGCACAAGACGCTATATGAACTGTACTACATACATTACAAGGTGAATGTGGACACCTCTGTCAGTAAAGCTTGCCTTTTCTGGGTGAGCAGGAACCTGCTATAATTAAAATCACCACATGGTGATGGGCGGAGTGCTCGGTCAGTAAGCTAACATAGAAGTAAAAGAAAACTGACTGGCACATCCAAACCAGTGTGAATTAGGTGCAAACCAGGAGCAGCTACCTCCATAGACAATATACAAAAAATTATAGCAGGTTCCTGCTCACCCAGAAAAGGCAAGCTTTACTGACAGAGGTGTCCACATTCACCCAGGAATTCAGATATCAGCCTAATAGAGATATGTTCACATAGGCAGGGACCCATACGTTCTGAGACCACCTTGACATTGGTGTATGGGCAGGCATTATTTGGCCAAATTTTGTGCAAAGCGTCTCATTCATTTTTTCTAATATTCAAAAGCCATATTGCTATTCATGTTTCATATTTCACATTGACTTGCTTTGGCACGATAGAGTGCAACCTTTTTTTGTATATTGTCTATGGAGGTAGCTGCTCCTGGTTTGCACCTAATTCACACTGGTTTGGATGTGCCAGTCAGTTTTCTTTTACTTCTATGTTAGCTTACTGACCGAGCACTCCGCCCATCACCATGTGGTGATTTTAATTATAGCAGGTTCCTGCTCACCCAGAAAAGGCAAGCTTTACTGACAGAGGTGTCCACATTCACCCAGGAATTCAGATATCAGCCTAATAGAGATATGTTCACATAGGCAGGGACCCATACGTTCTGAGACCACCTTGACGTTGGTGTATGGGCAGGCATTATTTGGCCAAATTTTGTGCAAAGCGTCTCATTCATTTTTTCTAATATTCAAAAGCCATATTGCTATTCATGTTTCATATTTCACATTGACTTGCTTTGGCACGATAGAGTGCAACCTTTTTTGTATATTGTCTATGGAGGTAGCTGCTCCTGGTTTGCACCTAATTCACACTGGTTTGGATGTGCCAGTCAGTTTTCTTTTACTTCTATGTTAGCTTACTGACCGAGCACTCCGCCCATCACCATGTGGTGATTTTAATTATAGCAGGTTCCTGCTAACCCAGAAAAGGCAAGCTTTACTGACAGAGGTGTCCACATTCACCCAGGAATTCAGATATCAGCCTAATAGAGATATGTTCACATAGGCAGGGACCCATACGTTCTGAGACCACCTTGACGTTGGTGTATGGGCAGGCATTATTTGGCCAAATTTTGTGCAAAGCGTCTCATTCATTTTTTCTAATATTCAAAAGCCATATTGCTATTCATGTTTCATATTTCACATTGACTTGCTTTGGCACGATAGAGTGCAACCTTTTTTTGTATATTGTCTATGGAGGTAGCTGCTCCTGGTTTGCACCTAATTCACACTGGTTTGGATGTGCCAGTCAGTTTTCTTTTACTTCTATGTTAGCTTACTGACCGAGCACTCCGCCCATCACCATGTGGTGATTTTAATTATAGCAGGTTCCTGCTCACCCAGAAAAGGCAAGCTTTACTGACAGAGGTGTCCACATTCACCCAGGAATTCAGATATCAGCCTAATAGAGATATGTTCACATAGGCAGGGATCCATACGTTCTGAGACCACCTTGACGTTGGTGTATGGGCAGGCATTATTTGGCCAAATTTTGTGCATAGTGTCTCATTCATTTTTACTAATATTCAAAAGCCATATTGCTATTCATGTTTCATATTTCACATTGACTTGCTTTGGCACGATAGAGTGCAACCTTTTTTTGTATATTGTCTATGGAGGTAGCTGCTCCTGGTTTGCACCTAATTCACACTGGTTTGGATGTGCCAGTCAGTTTTCTTTTACAAATAAGTCAGGGTGGTCATGTGAGAAATAGATCAGGGTGGTCACGTGAGAAATAGATCAGGGTGATCACATGAGAAATAGGTCAGGGTGGT
>JARQOD010002188.1:64804-81849 GCA_033576555.1 Oophaga sylvatica
ATAGGCCAAATTCAATTTCGGGTATTACTTCACAAAGGAATTAGTATGGAGGAAGCAAAACCCCCAACCATAAGGGGTTTGGGGCCAACCAGAAATGTAAGAGGTCAGCGTTCCCGGTTTCCAACTTCATAGACTTTCATTAAAATTTCTCTAGGTAGTGTCACCTATAACTCAACTTCCCGGGGAAAGAGCTGGTTTCCTGGACCCCCAAGCCCGAAGCTTTTCCCGCAAAAAGAAAATTTTTACCACGCACCACCAGTACACAAAACCCCGATTTCCCTTCAAAATAAGGGAGCTTCAGATGTCCTTGGGGACTATACCCTCAAGAACGGTGAGAAAAATGTCTTGCATCCCTGTGCCTTTTTTCCCCCACATTGTCTTGGGCGAAGGAACAACATGGGGCAAAAAAGAGTTTTCCTTTTTCCCGCCTTCAAGAATGAGACCTTCTTCGGAGCGCCGCAAATTCGCCACAGACCATCGTAACCTTGAGTTTATCAGGTGGCAAGGGCCTACCCTCGCCAGGCCGCGGGAATCTTTTCTTAAACCAATTTATTTTATCATCTCTTAAGACCAGATCGCGCAATGGAAAGGCTGATGCACCCTGGGTTTTTACTCACAGAGACACGTCCAATTACTCCTCCTAAGACTATTCTTCCTGACTCTAGATTCCTAGGAGTAATTCATAATCAAGACCCTACTTAAGGACATCAAGGAAGCATACCATGCGATTCCTTTTTGGCACAACCCCCAAGGGACGTAATCTTGTCTTTAAGAATGGTGTGTGATTCAGGACAACGTCTGTATATTCCTGAAACAGTCAATTAAGAGTATTGCAACTCATTCACGTTCCAAGATAGCTGGCATAGAGGAATTCTAAAGACACAGGAATTTCTTTCTCGTTTCTTTTGGTGGCCCACTTGCAGGAAGGATGTTTTGAATATGTCACTTCATGTGAGTCTGTGCAAGATGCAAACACCTCGCTCCTCACCAACTGGTCTGTACAAGCCTCTTCCCACCCCGTCCCGCCCGTGGGGAATCCATTTCTATGGACTTCATTGTGAGTTACCAACCTCTCAGGGGAAGAACACCATTCTAGTGGTGGTTGACCGTCTAACAAAGCACTCATTTTATCCCTTGTGTCGGCTTACCCACTGCAAAACAGACATCAATTTGATGATTAAAGATGTTTTCGCTTACATGGAGTACCGATGAGGTTATTTCGGATCGAGGGGTGCAATTCACTTCTAGGTTTTGGCAAAATTTCTGTGCAGCATTGGCATTAAAGTAAACCTTTCTTCTGCTTTTCATCCCCAGACTAATGGACAGACCGAACGAACCAATCAAACCCTGGAGCAGTATCTCCGCTGCTTTATCTGCCACCTACAGATGATTGGGTGGATCTACTTCCATTAGCTGAGTTCTCGTATAACAACTCTCAGAGTGCCTCCACTAAACAGTCCCTTTTTACTCTAATCTAGGTTATCATCCTAACATTCTACCACGATTTCCCATAGAAACGCCCTTCCAGCAGTGGCTGAAAGAATCACGTCTTTACAAAGAATATGGATCTTCTAAAGGAAAATCTGGAATCGGCTCAAAAAGGTACAAGAAAGCAGCAAGATAAATTTCGTAAACCTGCACCAGCTTTCAAGGTAGGAGACTTGTCTGGCTGTCAACCAGAAATCTTAAGTTAAGATTCCATCTCTAAGTTGGGACATAAGTACATTGGACCCTATAAAATCAGTAAAATAATAAAGTGCCGTTGCTGTCGTTCAACTGCCCAGAACTATGAGAATCCACCCTGTCTTTCATGTATCCCTACTAAAAGGCTGCGACACCCAATACGTTTCCTGGACGTTCCTCTCCTTGCCCTGACCCAGTGCTAGTCGATGGCAGGAAGAATTTGTGGTGGAAAGGATTTTAGATTCCAGGTTGTATAGAAATCAGTTACAATATCTGATTAAATGGCAGGGCTACCCAGTGGAGACAACTCAGGGAACCGGTCAATAACGTAATGCTCCTCGCTTGCTCCGTCAGTTTCATCAGAGGTACCCACACAAGCCTGTCTGAGGTCATCCGTAGGTTGTCCTTAAGGGGGGAGTAATGTAAGGTTCTATGTATATATTCCTGAAACTCAGTTTGTTCGTACCATTTTACTTTCTGTCTTGCTGCAGCTATCTGCCCTCAGTCAAAATGGAGTTTTCCAGCTTGCATGTTCCCGCCCTGATTTCCTCCTTTGCTTCTTAAGCACCACAGCTGAGCAATCAGTGCTTCAGAATCTAGCCTGCAGTGAACCTGTGACTTGACTCCTGTAAGCCTTGGACCTTGTACTCCAGCTATTCCTACTGAGGAACTCTGAAGCACTTGTGGACTCTGAACCCTGCTCTTTGAAAGACCCACGTTTGCATGGACTTACGGTAACAGAGAAGAAGATCCTGAATCTGTATTGGAGAGTGATTGCTGAGCTTGGATTACTCTGGCCTGCTGTGTCTCCTGCTTCTGTGTCTGCAAACTGTGTGACTATTTCTGCCAACTTGTATGAAGTAATACAGGACTTTTCTATATCAAACCTGTGACTCCTGTGTTTTCATCGCACCCAAGCACAAGACGCTATATGAACTGTACTACATACATTACAAGGTGAATGTGGACACCTCGTCAGTAAAGCTTGCCTTTTCTGGTGAGCAGAACCTGCTAAATTAAAATCACCACATGGTGATGGGCGGAGTGCTCGTCAGTAAGCTAACATAGAATAAAAAGAAAACTGACTGGCACATCCAAACCAGTGTGAATTAGGTGCAAACCAGGAGCAGCTACCTCCATAGACAATATACAAAAAATTATAGCAGGTTCCTGCTCACCCAGAAAAGGCAAGCTTTACTGACAGAGGTGTCCACATTCACCCAGGAATTCAGATATCAGCCTAATAGAGATATGTTCACATAGGCAGGGACCCATACGTTTCTGAGACCACCTTGACATTGGTGTATGGGCAGGCATTATTTGGCCAAATTTGTGCAAAGCGTCTCATTCATTTTTTCTAATATTCAAAAGCCATATTGCTATTCATGTTTCATATTTCACATTGACTTGCTTTGGCACGATAGAGTGCAACCTTTTTTTGTATATTGTCTATGGAGGTAGCTGCTCCTGGTTTGCACCTAATTCACACTGGTTTGGATGTGCCATCAGTTTTCTTTTACTTCTATGTTAGCTTACTGACCGAGCACTCCGCCCATCACCATGTGGTGATTTTAATTATAGCAGGTTCCTGCTCACCCAGAAAAGGCAAGCTTTACTGACAGAGGTGTCCACATTCACCCAGGAATTCAGATATCACCTAATAGAGATATGTTCACATAGGCAGGGACCCATACGTTCTGAGACCACCTTGACTTGGTGTATGGGCAGGCATTATTTGGCCAAATTTTGTGCAAAGCGTCTCATTCATTTTTTCTAATATTCAAAAGCCATATTGCTATTCATGTTTCATATTTCACATTGACTTGCTTTGGCACGATAGAGTGCAACCTTTTTTTGTATATTGTCTATGGAGGTAGCTGCTCCTGGTTTGCACCTAATTCACACTGGTTTGGATGTGCCAGTCAGTTTTCTTTTACTTCTATGTTAGCTTACTGACCGAGCACTCCGCCCATCACCATGTGGTGATTTTAATTATAGCAGGTTCCTGCTAACCCAGAAAAGGCAAGCTTTACTGACAGAGGTGTCCACATTCACCCAGGAATTCAGATATCAGCCTAATAGAGATATGTTCACATAGGCAGGGACCCATACGTTCTGAGACCACCTTGACGTTGGTGTATGGGCAGGCATTATTTGGCCAAATTTTGTGCAAAGCGTCTCATTCATTTTTTCTAATATTCAAAAGCCATATTGCTATTCATGTTTCATATTTCACATTGACTTGCTTTGGCACGATAGAGTGCAACCTTTTTTTGTATATTGTCTATGGAGTAGCTGCTCCTGGTTTGCACCTAATTCACACTGGTTTGGATGTGCCAGTCAGTTTTCTTTTACTTCTATGTTAGCTTACTGACCGAGCACTCCGCCCATCACCATGTGGTGATTTTAATTATAGCAGGTTCCTGCTCACCCAGAAAAGGCAAGCTTTACTGACAGAGGTGTCCACATTCACCCAGGAATTCAGATATCAGCCTAATAGAGATATGTTCACATAGGCAGGGATCCATACGTTCTGAGACCACCTTGACGTTGGTGTATGGGCAGGCATTATTTGGCCAAATTTTGTGCATAGTGTCTCATTCATTTTTACTAATATTCAAAAGCCATATTGCTATTCATGTTTCATATTTCACATTGACTTGCTTTGGCACGATAGAGTGCAACCTTTTTTTGTATATTGTCTATGGAGGTAGCTGCTCCTGGTTTGCACCTAATTCACACTGGTTTGGATGTGCCAGTCAGTTTTCTTTTACAAATAAGTCAGGGTGGTCATGTGAGAAATAGATCAGGGTGGTCACGTGAGAAATAGATCAGGGTGATCACATGAGAAATAGGTCAGGGTGGTCACGTGAGAAATAGATCAGGGTGGTCACGTGAGAAATAGATCAGGGTGATCACATGAGAAATAGATCAGGGTGGTCACGTAAGAAATAAGTCAGGGTGGTCATGTGAGAAATAAGTCAGGGTGGTCACATGAGAAATAGGTCAGGGTGGTCACATGAGAAATAAGTCAGGGTGGTCATGTGAGAAAAAGGTCAGGGTGGTCATGTGAGAAATAGATCAGGTGGTCACGTGAGAAATAGATCAGGTGATCACTTGAGAAATAGATCAGGGTGGTCACGTGACAAATAAGTCAGGGTGGTCATGTGAGAAAAAGGTCAGGGTGGTCACGTGAGAAATAGATCAGGGTGATCACATGAGAAATAGGTCAGGGTGGTCACGTGAGAAATAGATCAGGGTGGTCACGTGAGAAATAGGTCAGGGTGGTCACGTGAGAAATAGGTCAGGGTGGTCACGTAAGAAATAGGTCAGTATGGTCATGTGAACACTGCAGCTGATCAGTGGCAGGTGAAGCACTCATCTGCACCGCCTTTAGATGATGATCCTTGAGAATGATGGGGGAAAGCCAGTTGGAGAGGTATCTATCTTATTTCTTTATTTTCTCCATCTCCCTGTGCCCATGAAAGGGGTTGTCCAGACTTTAATGACCTATACATGTCACATCGGTGGGAGGGTGTCTTTATTGTGGAACACGGCAGCCCCGTACATTGTAGTAGCCGCTGCACCATCACTTGCCTAGAGTTCTCCAGTAGTTACTTACAGCATAATTTTGCCCACCATGTGTTTTTTATCCCGTGTGAATTGTTTGTATTATTACCTTTAATGTCTCGTGAAATCTCATCAAATCAGGAGATAACCATGTGTTATTCTGGTTCATCAGCTGATCTGCGACATTTACAGGCATCAATAGTTTACAACGAGTAGTGCTGTAACAGTGCCCACAGGAAGAAGCCTCCGGCCTTAAGTGACTGACCACCGTCTGAATAGACTTCCTTACCCTTCCAGATATCTGGTGATTATTATTATCTAACAGCCTTCAGCTCGGTCTCGAGTCATGGCGACTTGATGGATGAACGCTCTGTAGGAAGATCGATCTTGTGAAAGCATAGACAGGTCTCCAGGGTCTTCTCTGCCGGTATCTTGATAGTATCGAGCCATTGGGTTGCTGATTTTCCTCTTCACCTTGTTCTTTCTATTCCACCGACCATGATGTCCTTCACCAGTGATCGCCCTCTTTGTATGATGTGTCCAAAGTAGACAAGTCATAGCTTGGTGACAGAGTCATCTGGTGATCTCTTCAGGTTTACATATGTGTGAATGTGAATTAACTGCTAAAACTTTCTATCATTTTTTGTTTTTCTTGCATAGTAAATGTCCGAGACTAATTCATCAGGACCCAGAGTTCTGTAAATATTTTGCCTTGCTTGGTTTTCGCTCTATCTGGACTGAGCACACTGGGGCCCGGCTGTGCTGGCCTGGGGATGTTTGTTCTCATGCTGTGGAGCCAGGGAGTCTTGTTTGCTCTGGGAGTCAGAGGTTGCAGCAGTCAGAGGTCTAAGCACTTTGAGCTTGTCCGGGTTCCCAGAGACGTGCAGAGTGTGAGAGGTGTTTGCCAAGACCTGGCTTCTCACCACGCCAGGGTCTGACCTGCTGTCCTTTTCCATAGCCTGGCTGCAGGCCAAAGCTAACAGATCAGTATTAATATCACTGTCCATACTCTATGGGACAGGGACGAGAGGCACAAGGTCCTGTGCTGAGGAGAGTGTGCGTGAGAAGGCCTGGAGGTGGCGTGAGCACCTCTGTGTAATCCCTAGTATTTCAGGGAACACACTGGGAGGAGGAGGATGTCAGCATTCAGTATCACTAGTACGCCATCATTGCCCTCCATAAGTATCCCTTGTGTCAGCTCAGACTATATATGTATACATAGCAATGCACAGTACCATAATGATAATCACATATTTAAGCAGTAGCAGTCTCCAAGAGCTTATAATCATACAAATAATTCAATTACCAGTATATAATTGCAATATTATTCTATATGTGCAGATGTAAGGGTTAATCACAGTTTACTCTATTGTTGGAGATTTGTGATCTCTAAAGACTTAGGGACGCCCTTCATTGGAGAGATCGGCGTTCCCTTAGAGCTTCAAGACGGTGTTTCTATCTCTAAGGACTTAGGAAAGTCCTGCATTGGAGAGATCGGCATTCCCTAAGAGCTTCAAGACGTGTTTCTATCTCTAAGGACTTAGGGACGCCCTTCATTGGATGGATCGGCATTCCCTTAGAGCTTCAAGACGGTGTTTCTATCTCTAAGGACTTAGGGAAGTCCTGCATTGGAGAGATCGGCATTCCCTAAGAGCTTCAAGACGGTGTTTCTATCTCTAAGGACTTAGGGAAGTCCTGCATTGGAGAGATCGGCATTCCCTAAGAGCTTCAAGACGGTGTTTCTATCTCTAAGGACTTAGGGAAGTCCTGCATTGGAGAGATCGGCATTCCCTAAGAGCTTCAAGACGGTGTTTCTATCTCTAAGGACTTAGGGAACTCCTGCATTGGAGAGATCGGCATTCCTTAAGAGCTTCAAGAAGGCATATCTGATTATTCGGGACTCAACCCAGCAAGGACCCTTCTATTTCAGTCTCGGGACATATCGGTACCATCTTACATCTGAATATACAAATAGCCCTATAGAGGTCCAGTTAGTTAGGAGAAAAGGCCTCTTCTGTAAGAGACACTTTGAAAACTGCTCCGAGTAAGTGATTACAAAGTACTGAAACAGCATTGTCGTTTTATTGATTCATGCATAGAAAGGGTTAATCGTCTTGTATTTTGCTCGCATATAACTGTTAATTCTGTAAGTGTACCTGTGTATACTCTTAGATTTTGTTATTCAGTGGAACTAATGTCATCGTATTTGTTACTTATACGCTGATGACCTTCCATCCTTTCCTTTGTTTTATAAACTGGGTAGTGAATATTCATATTATCTAATCTTTGTGCATGTCTGCTGATTGTTGCTGTACCCCTCATCCTGTGGCCGTCCCTCATCCACGTTTCATTTGGCGCTGTCAGCAGGGTACAGCGTCACAATGCAGAACGCAACCAGGGATGGTAGTGCGGTACAGGCCGCAGGGCCCTCGGGAGCACCTGTCCCAGCCACTCTCCCAACGACTCTAAACAGTTGGAGCCTAAGCATATCAGCAGGGTTCACACTGAGACAACTTGCAAAATTTGATGATGATAACATGCCAATCGAAGAATGGGCCGATTGTATGCCAAGTAGAATCATAGAATGTAGAGTTGGAAGGAACCCCTGGGGTCCTGGTGTCCAACCCTCTGCTCAATGCAGGATTCACTAAACCATCTCAGACAGATGTCTGTCCAACCTCTGTGTGAAGACTTCCATTGAAGGAGAACTCACCACCTCTGGTGGCTTTTTTCTGAACTTGCTCCAGTTTGTTGATGTCTTTTGGTGACCAGAACTGCACACAGTATTCCAGATGAGGCCTGACCAAGAGGGGAAGAGTTACTGCACGTGATCTAGACTGTATGCTTCTCTTAATTCATCCTAGAACCGTGTTTGCCTTTTTTGCTGCTGCATCACACTGTTGACTCATGTGCAGTCTGTGATCTATTAGTATACTGTATTAGTATACAGCGCTGTTGCTTAGTTCTATTCTTCCCATTCTGTATATACTTCTTTCACTTTTCTTGCCCAGATGAAGGAGTTTGCATTTTTCCTTGTTAAAAACTATTCTATTGGTTGAGGATCTGCACTCTGATGTCACATTACACGCACTTACTGGTGAAGCCTGGGAAACGGTGAGACGTCAACACGAAAAACTCTAGAAGAAATTGTGGCCATATTAGAGGAGGTTTACAGAGAGAGAGGCTCGGCTGCAAATTTCTGGACGCGCTTTTTTTTTTTTTTAATTCTTAAACTGTAATTTTTATTGTAAATTTTTGTAGGTAAATAACAGACAATAAACTTACGAAATATTCTTATATAAATGATATGGCAGACGATCTCTTTACAATAACAGTATACATACAGCTCCTTCCACTGCCCATTTTTTAAAAAGAAAACAGACATACAAACATATCTGATATATGTAGCCCTGAAAGGACCGATACACATCGTGCTCAATAGAAGCAGAAGATGCAGTGATCCAATCAGTAGGAATTTACCATAATTACGACCTACTGACAAACTAATCCTCCCGCTGATCACCATAATCCCTCCTTAAGTGGGGTTGTTTGAGCTGTCAGAATAGGAGGCAAGAGACACAAAAGGGCAAAAGGTAGAAGACGACGACAATAAACATATAATATAAACATAGAAAAGAAATAAATCGTGTCGGTTTAGCAATATTCCCGGGGTAAATCCTGGAAGCGGGCTGTTTCTGTAGCACTACGTGAACCCACTGAGCAATGTAAAAAAAATTTGATGACAAATCGACCTCAACCCCTGGGGGGAGAACTTTAAAAAAAAAAGTTTTAGTTGTGGGCAGAGGCGTAGTTCGGGGTTTGGTTCACGGGGGCGAAACTTCTGAGTGGCCCCTAACCATGTAACCCTGATTACAACTGGGTGACGCACCCTAATACCCTAATAGTGGATGTAGGAGACCCTCAGCACATGACCCACTGTTACTGACAAAAATAAATCTCCATACAAAGACCAACATGGCTATTACCGCCATATGGTCAGTGGTAGATACCAGTCCTACCGAACACATAAGACTACAGCACAGTTACAGATAATGACTTACCACTGACGTTCTTCCTTATGGAGTCGTTCACTTTTCCCATCTTTTCCATCTGGCCCAGACCGACATGGCAACTTCTCCAGCCAGGACACATCTGTAGAGAATACAGCACAGACACATCTGACTCCTCACATTTCCTGCCCCGTCTCCATTTACCCACAACCTCCTCATCCTGCTGATACCCCAATACTGAGCCCCTGCCGTATGTGTCCCTATTACTGCACCTGCTGTGGTGGACTGTGTGTCCTCTAATTCTCCTCCCGCTGAAGCCCTAGGTAAGCTTCAGATGTGGAGCCTGTAAGTTCCTTCAGATCATCTCCCTCTGATGTCTACGAGGCGGCAGCCTCTCCTACCTCCGCGCTGTCGGCTGCAAGTTCCCCTGCACCATGTGTGGGGAGCACCTCTGTGACGAGGCAAGATGGCGCTGAGATCCCAACGTCTGCCAGCTCTCTAATGAGAAAGGCGTCCAGCGCTGTGGCGGGTGCTGCTACATAGGACCCCGCAGCTGCAGAAGGCCTGGCTCTCATGGGACCCATCTAGATTCAGTATTGGCTGGTGCTGAGGCTTAGTAAGCCATTTGTTTCAGCTGAGTCTAGCAGGAGCTCTGCTCACATGCATCTTCTCAGGTCTGCATCCTAGCCTTGTCCCCCTGGATGCGCTTCTTTAATCAATGTCATTGATAGAGGTGGTTATCGAGCCGCAGAAGCCAACAGGAACCGGATAAGGTCTGAAGACGCATGTACTATGGCGACATTGGTGGATGGACAAGTGGCCATCCGGTGTGCAATGTACATGATTCTTCTGTCGTGCTTCATGCAGGCGAAAAAGTTGCAGATTTGTATGGAGGAGAGACAGTCCCCTAAGTCCAACAGGCCCTGATTACTGAGGAACAGGAACTGTGACTGTATCCAAAGCTCCGAGGACAGAGCCGACTCTGGAGTGGAATGGCCGGAAGATCCTTGAAATAATACGACTGGATTCCAGTAAGTTTTACTCTGAACAAATTCAGCTGATAGAAAACCTGTTATGGGAGATTCAAGATGCTTTATCCAGAAATTAAGATGATTTTGCATGTATAACTTGCACTGAACACAAGATTCTGACGGGAGACACACCTCCGATCCGTGAGGCATATCGACAAATTCCACTTAACATGTACCAGGAAGCAAAAGCCAAGCCATCACAGATGTTGAGCAGTGGAGCAGTGGCAGAGAGTCAAAGTCCATGATCCGCACTAATAGTATTTGTAAGAAAGGACGGAAGCTTGAGATTCTGTGCGACTATCGCAAGTTGAATAGTGTCACCGTGTGAGATGCTTACCCTTTGCCTAGAGTGGAAGAGTCCCTGACAGCACTTTGACAGGCCAAGTATTTCTCCACCTTAGATCTGGCAAGTGGCTACTGGCAGGTTCCGGTGGCTGCAAGAGACAAGCCCAAGACAGCTTTCATTTTACCAATGGGCCAATGCGAGTTCAACAGGATGCCTTTCGGACTCACTAATGCACCTGGGATGTATCTGCGGTTAATGAAGCACTGTTTGGGTGAGCTGAATTTTGAATCCATCTTGATTAGTGATGAGCGAACGTGCTCGCCACTACTCGTTACTCGCCCGAGTATCACGGTACTCGTATACTCGGCGAGCACCGAGCAGTTTCAGGATTACTCGGCGGGAACTCGGGTCTCCACCCAGCATTTTTGGCGGACTTTACAGACCCAATCACGATGCAGGGATTGTCTGCCAGGCAATGAAACGCCGTAGCCATCTTTGTTGTGGTTGTGCAGTGATTGGCTGGCCGCACAGCATCATCAGGGGTGTAAGAGACCGGACACCGCCCTGCTCGGCACATTCAGCTCCGGATTGAGATAGTGTAGGGAGAGCTGCTGCCGAGATAGGTCAGATTTGGCGATAGTCAGTGTGGGGTCTACCATCCTAAACTACTCAAATCCTGATAAACCAACAGTCCTTCTAAGGACTAATTCCGAAGTATATAGGTTCCGGTGTTAGGTAGTCAGGGGAGTGTACGTCACTCTATACACATCAGTGCAAGGCCTGCAGGCACTGTATGTGTGTATATAGATCATTGCATATATCAAGAGGGTCCATTCCTTTCCTGAGTTCTGGTGCTGCTGCTGCCTGTAGGATATATTGGCTGTATGTAAGAGGGTGAAGAGCAAAAACAGACAGAAGGGGGTTACCTCCCTTGCTCCGTGTCCAGAACCACATGGTTGGGCAGCAGGGTTGCCGGGGGGAAGACTGATTGACCTGGACCGACTGCACCATGTGACCATCAGAGATGTGGGGGACGTGCAAGGGCGGTGGATCGGAAGCTAGGAGGGCGGAAGGCGCGAAAGCAGCGTGCGCGAAGTAGAGAGCAGCGCACGTCAGGGAGAGGCAAGGCTCATCCTTGCGCCTCAGGAAAGAGGGGATTCCTGGCCAGAAAACTGACGCAGTAGTACGTGACCAGAGGAGGCTTCCCTCAGGAAAGTACAGAGACAGTAACCCGTACGCCCCTATTTTCCCCCGGTGACAGGCCGGAGCCCCTGAGTGTGCCAAAGAGACTTTTCAGCGCGCACAGTATCGTTTCTGCAGAGAGACTGTTAGCCTGACATATAGAGACTCGGAGTAGGGGATACTCAGTTTCACAGCGTTCCCCCTGTCTCCCGCTTCAACCCCAGAGTTTTTTCCCATTTTTTCCAAGAACAGGAGAGAGAGACTTTGGAGACCACAAGTGCCGCTGTTGACGGTGCCTACATTGGAGAAGACGACACCTTCAAGCAAGGTTTCATTGAACTGATAAGTTCCCAGAATACCCTTTTTCTTCTGTTAATGGCTGAACTGTTTGTTAATCTTGCCTAGGTTAAGTATACCGTTGAAATTACATTTATTCTGACAGTTTAACCCCCACTGTTTCTCCCTGTGAGGAGATACTCTTCCCTGTAAATAAACCCTTTAACTTTTGGTCTGACTCTGGTCCGTGGTGACATTCTCAGCTCCTGCTCCATTACAACTTTATTACACTTGGCGTAGTCGGCAGAATGTCACATGACGGCGCGTTAGGGGCAGACTAAGCAGATGGGGAGGCCCCAGGTCTAGCCTTTCCTTGGGAGCCATGTTAAATAATTTGCCAAAGTTTTCTGGGAACAATGTGATGTTGTGGAGTTGGATAGAGGGCATCCGGGGCTGATGCAGATGCACCCCATGACGCCGGCCCTGGAGGCAGAGATTGCAGTGATGGCCCTGGAGGGGAGGCTCGGGACTCTGTTATGCTTAGGTCCCACCAGGCAAGGGACACCCTGGACAAAGGTCTATGCATCCTTGAGGAGATGCATGGAGACCCCACTGACGTAGGGGAACTGCACATGCGACTTTTTCACCGGGTACAAAGAGAGGGGAGACCGTGACCCAGTTTATGAAAGCCCTGCAGGAGCTCCATACTGCCATCATACGGAAGGATGGCGTATGTGTAGGGTCAATTGACATTGTGCTGTGAGATCAACTGGTGACAGGCTTGCGAGATGTGCTGATGAAACAGGCCCTGCGAGAGCGCATGCGGGTAAAGTCAGATATGACCTTCTCTGAGGTTAGGAGTGAGGTGCGCACGCGCAACCAAGAGCAGGGGGTGGTAGTGCCAGTGGGAAAGGTACGGAGCGGGGAGGAAACTGCCACCACGGACGCTGACCTTCAGTGGGTAGAAGACCTGAAGAAGGAGATTAGACAGGTCAGTGAAGAAATGGCGGTGTCAAAAGAGAACCTCGACAGTGGAGTCTGGCTCACTGGTGCGAGACAGTGAGACTGCCCCTCGGCGTGAGACTGGTGCCCCCATGGAGAAGAGGTGCACTTACATGTTAAACCTGCGGAGAACCCGGCCACATTGCCCGGTGGTGTCCCCAGCGGAGCCGACCATCACTGCGACATCCGTTAAACTAGTGGCTCCGAGCCCAAGGGACACTGCCCTGTTGTGAATATGCTGGAGGCGGCTTCTGAGCTGGGGCTCCCTCCGTGGTTGCTGAGGGTAATGAACTGATTACTGAATGGCCTTCAGCTGGTGCTGAATGGTAGGATATAAGTGGCCTGAGTTCCCAGCAGCCTTGCCGGTTATCAATTGTTCCTTCTGGTCTTGCTTGAAGCACTACTAGTTTCCTGCTCTCCTTCAGATAAGTGTTTGCTGTTTTTTTTTTTTTTCCTCTGTTTGATTTTCTCTGCTGGTTTGCTGCTTGCAGTGGACTGCAGCCTGTCCCCTTTTGGGGGTCTGGCGCTGCAATTGTGCTCCGTTTGTGTCTGCACTTTTGCTTTGCTCCTTTGTTACTTTTTATTTGCTGAATAGCGTTTTGTTACACCAGAGATCTGATTTAGGTGGTAGAGATCGTGTGATCTCAGGTTTTTTGGCAATCAGAAGTGTTGGTATTTTTGTTAGGGTTTTTTTTGGATTGCAGTCAGAATTCTTTCCTGTACTTTTCTGTCTAGACAGATTGGGCCCCAGCGTTTGCTCATTCTATTTTCTGTCTGTGTCAGTGCTTTCTTTTTGTCTAACCACCATTACATGTTTGGGGGCTTCCTATTTTCTTAGGGGATCTGCTCCGGGGCAGATAGCTTTCATCTTTCTGCCTTTAGGTGTAGTTATCTCTCAGGCTGTGACGAGGCGTCTAGGGCCACCGTAGAACGCTCCACGCTACTTCTAGTTGTGTGGTTAGTTCAGGTTACTGCAATCCAATAGGTTCCAGCCTCTCTGGTGTAATACCGCTTTTGCTATTTTTTGCTATTTCTCCTCAGTTACCGAAACATAACACTGCCCGGAGCGTGAAAATTGGAGGAGTAGTAGAAGTCCCACCAGCCTCGTTTCCACATGCCCCTTGGTCTGGGCCGAAATAAATGGAGGAGCAGTGTAATTGCCTAGTAGACACCGGCTCACAGGTTACCACCATGCCTGAAGGATATTTCTGCCGACACTTCACGGAGGTGCTGCGGCCAGAATGGGGCCCAGTGATAAAAGTCACGGCAGCAAACCACTTACCCATCCCGGTCGCAGGGGTGGTATGGATGAACATAGAGGTCTGCGGTAAAGATGTGGGGAGAAGAGGAGTAGTACTGGTGGATAGGGAAGCAGCAAGAGACCATACCGTAACCTTGGGCATGAATCTGCTAAAAAATCTCGGGAGCCCTCTCTTCAACGAGTCCCCAGAACAATTCCTACGACAATGGAGTGATCAAACTCCTCAAAAGAGGGTCTTCCAGCAATTTAATCAAAAATTGCTGCAGATTCTTCGAACCCTGGAGGGAGACAAGAAATTGCAGAGGCCAGATTATTTGCCTACAATAACCGAGAGCACAGCACTACTGTTGACACCAACTACATGTTACTATTCAGACCGTCGAGAAGAGAAGTGTCCAAACATTACTTTAGTGCTACAGGAAAAACACCGCACTCCAGACTCATGGGCGCGGGAGCATCGACTCAGACTGAAAACTATTCACCTGTTGGTAGGAGGCAAGCAACAAAATCAATGACCCTGATACCATGGTCCAGTCCAAACTGAGCCATTCACATCTGGGGACATTGTGCTGGTCCGAGCAAGAACTACCATGAGGAAGTTGGACGTTCGCCGGTAGTCAGAACCCTTTAAGTTGTAATCCTGTATATACTGCATACACTGCACAGTACCACTTCTCCTGTCCTGTATATATACACTGCACAGTACCACTTCTCCTGCCCTGTATATATACACTGCACAGTACCACTCCTCCTGTCCTGTATATATACACTGCACAGTATGACTTCTCCTGTCCTGTATATATACACTGCACAGTACCACTTCTCCTGCCCTGTATGTATACACTGCACAGTACCACTTCTCCTGTCCTGTATGTATACACTGCACAGTACCACTCCTCCTGTCCTGTATATATACACTGCACAGTACCACTTCTCCTGTCCTGTATGTATACACTGCACAGTACCACTTCTCCTGTCCTGTATATATACACTGCACAGTACCACTTCTCCTGCCCTGTATGTATACACGCACAGTACCACTTCTCCTGTCCTGTATATATACACTGCACAGTACCACCCTCCTGTCCTGTATATATACACTGCACAGTACCACTTCTCCTGTCCTGTATGTATACACTGCACAGTACCACTTCTCCTGTCTGTATATATACACTGCACAGTACCACTTCTCCTGCCCTGTATGTATACACTGCACAGTACCACTCCTCCTGTCTGTAATATACACTGCACAGAATACCACTTCTCCTGTCCTGTATATATACACTGCACAGTACCACTCCTCCTGTCCTGTATATATACACTGCACAGTACCACTTCTCCTGTCCTGTATATATACACTGCACAGTACCACTTCTCCTGCCCTGTATGTATACACTGCACAGTACCACTTCTCCTGTCCTGTATATATACACTGCACAGTACCACTTCTCCTGTCCTGTATATATACACTGCAGAGTACCACTTCTCCTGCCCTGTATATATACACTGCACAGTAACCACTTCTCCTGTCCTGTATATATACACTGCACAGTACCACTTCTCCTGTCCTGTATATATACACTGCACAGTACCACTTCTCCTGCCCTGTATATATACACTGCACAGTACCACTTCTCCTGTCCTGTAATATATACACTGCACAGTACCACTTCTCCTGTCCTGTATATATACACTGCACAGTACCACTTCTCCTGTCCTGTATATATACACTGCACAGTACCACTTCTCCTGTCCTGTATATATATATATATACACTGCACAGAAACACTCCTCCTGTATATATACACTGCACAGTACCACTCCTCCTGTATATATACACTGCACAGTACCACTCCTCCTGCCCGTATATATACACTGCACAGTACCATTCCTCCTGTATATAACACTGCACAGTACCACTTCTCCTGTCCTGTATATATACACTGCACAGTACCACTCCTCCTGTCCTGTATATATACACTGCATAGTACCACTCCTCCTGCCCTGTAATATACACTCAATACACTCCTCTGCCTTATATAACACTGCACAGTACCACTCCTCCTGTCCTGTATATATACACTGCACAGTACCACTCCTCCTGCCCTGTATATATACACTGCACAGTACCACTCCTCCTGTATATATACACTGCACAGTACAACTCCTCCTGTATATATACACTGCACAGTACCACTCCTGTCCTGTATATATACACTGCACAGCACCACTCCTCCTGTATATATACACTGCACAGTACCACTCCTCCTGTATATATACACTGCACAGTACCACTCCTCCTGTATATATACACTGCACAGTACCACTCCTCCTGCCCTGTATATATACACTGCACAGTACCATTCCTCCTGTATATATACACTGCACAGTACCACTTCTCCTGTCCTGTATATATACACTGCACAGTACCACTCCTCCTGTCCTGTAATATATAACACTGCACAGAACCGCTCCTCCTGCCCTGTATATATACACTGCACAGTACCACTCCTCCTGTATATATATACTGCACAGTAACCACTCCTCCTGTATATATACACTGCACAGTACCTCTCCTCCTGTATATATACACTGCACAGTACCACTCCTCCTGTATATACACTGCACAGAACCGCTCCTCCTGCCCTGTATATATACAAATGCACAGTACCATTCCTCCGTCCTGTATATATAAACTGCACAGTACCACTCCCCCCTGTATATATACACTGCACAGTACCACT
>JARQOD010002189.1:0-81839 GCA_033576555.1 Oophaga sylvatica
TGGTTTCGCCAACATATCCAGACCGCAAGGACACTTAATTAAATAGACCACATGGTAGAATCACATGTGAAAAAGCCCTTGATGGGAAATCTGCGGCCTGAACGTGGGTGGGTGAAGGAGTCACCCTTACTTACATTAGAGCACTGTAGACAGTTGAGGCACGGAAAAGTGCCTTACGTGGAGTGGAAAGGAATCTTTGGGTCAAGTCTTTGCTCAGTGGTCCTATGTCCGCCCTCACCAAATGATTTTTGATATAGAGCTCCTCTTATTACAAACCATTGGCCTATTCCTAAATTCAGGAATCTGGGATACGCACTTCGTAAAATATCCCAATGTTTAAAAAGGATCTATTAATCCGATAGTTAAATGGGTGAAATGTTCTAACGAATGGCAGTCGAGGGAGCTCATAAATCCTGTCGATGCGGTATGTGTCACATTATGTGAGTCTAGAATCGAGCTAGGGTAACCCAGGGGTGTCTACAGTGCTCTAATGTAAGTAAGGGTGACTCCTTCACCCACCCACGTTCAGGCCGCAGATTTCCCATCAAGGGCTTTTTCACATGTGATTCTACCCATGTGGTCTATTTAATTAAGTGTCCTTGCGGTCTCGGATATGTTGGCGAAACCACACAACATATCCGTGACCGCATCTCACAGCATAAATCTACCATACCTGTGGACGTATTCACCTTCCCATTCCAGCTCATTTTAGTGAGAGCAGACACAATATTTCTCAACTTAAATTTCAGATAATAGACCATGTTCCTTTAAATAGAAGAGGTGGCAATAGGGTTAAACTCTTAAAAGATTGTGAGTCATTTTGGATCCATACTCTGCAGACTCTTTCTCCCCTGGGTCTGAATAGAGATTATGAATATTCATGAATTTTTTTTCTTTTCTTGCCCTTATACCTCTGGGTTTGTGCTTTCTGTATTATAATAACATTTACGTTTATTGTTGTGTTTCCCTTTTTTTTCCCTTTTTTTTCCCTTTCTCTCTTATAACATAATCCGCTGAATTGTGACCAGAATATTATTATAATTGTTAACTTATATATCTCCATTAATAATTTCTCACTATGTAACTACCGTTCAACTTTTTTCTTTTGTTCTCCTTTCTCTCTCATTCAGCAAGCCAGTACGGATCCTAGATAAGCTCCCACTCACTGTAGTCGGAGACGCATGCGCACTGTGGGTTCCTCATCGCACTTCGGATTCACTCGGCTACTCGACCTAGCGCCTGCGCACTTCTTCCCTCACCTTTGAAGTCACAACCCGGAAGTGGTAAGGCAGTACACGCCGGGACACTATATAGAACCGCGATTGCGGTCATTCTACATCTGCTGCATCGGTAAGACGCTGCTTATACACCGGAACTCTCCCTCGCCGTGGGTGTTTTACACCCAGACCCTTTATGACTTCTCCGGTACACTTTGAGGTATTTGTTAGCGTCCTCTCTGATTTCTGTTCCGAAGCTTACTAGCTACAGTGCCTCTCCATCTGCGCTCTATTTCTTTCTGTAGTAACGTGTCTGGCTTATTACATCTTTTACAGCTAGTTATGTGACGTTCCACTTGCAGATGGCAACAGGACATATTCTGATAGTAAAGTATGTTTTATTTTCTTTTTTTCTGTTTTTTTTCTCTCTTCTATTTTCTGTTTTTTTCTGTTTTTGGTCACACTCCGGATCTATTTAAAACACGTTTTTGGCTACTAGATACAACCTACTCTCTAAAAAAATTTTTTTTGCACAAAAATATATGTATAATATGTCTGGTGTATAATATATGTATAATATGTGGGGTGTATAATATATGTATACTATGTCGGATGTATAATATATGTAGAGGTCGGGTGTATAATATATGTATAATATGCCGGGTGTATAATATATGTATAATATGTGGGGTGTATAATATATATATATAATAGGTGGGGTGTATAATATATTATAATATGTCGGGTGTATAATATATGTATAATATGTCGGGTGTATAACATATGTATAATATGTCGGGTGTATAATATATGTATAATATGTCGGGTGTGTAATATATGTATAATATATCTGGTGTATAATATATGTATAATATGTCGGGTGTATAATATATGTATAATATGTCGGGTGTATAATATATGTATAATATGTCGGGTGTGTAATATATGTATATGTCGGGTGTGTAATATAGTATAATATGTGGGGTGTATAATATATATATAATAGGTGGGGTGTATAATATATATATAATATATATAATATGTCGGTGTATAATA
This sequence comes from Oophaga sylvatica, assembly GCA_033576555.1. NCBI lineage: Eukaryota > Metazoa > Chordata > Amphibia > Anura > Dendrobatidae > Oophaga > Oophaga sylvatica. The sequence continues at coordinate 2,274 of JARQOD010002189.1, forward strand.
TATGTAGATGTCGGGTGTATAATATATGTAGATGTCGGGTGTATAATATATGTAGATGTCGGGTGTATAATATATGTATAATTTGTCGGGTGTACAATATATGTATAATATGTCGGGTGTGTAATATATTATATGTCGGGTGTGTAATATATGTACAGTCATGGCCAAAAGTTTTCAGAATGACACATATTAATTTTTACAAAGTCTACTGCTTCGCTTTTTCTAATGGCAATTTGCATATACTCCAGAATGTTATAAAGAGTGATCAGCTTAACAGCAATTACTTGCAAAGTCAATATTTGGCTAGAAAATGAACTTTATCACCCAAAACACATTTCAACATCATTGCAGCCCTGCCTTAAAAGGACCAGCTAACCTCTTTTCAGTGATTGCTCCATTAACACAGGTGTGGGTGTTGATGAGGACATGGCTGGAGATCAATCTGTCATGATTAAGTAAGAATGACACCACTGACACTTTAAAAGGAGGCTGGTGCTTGGCATCATTGTTTCTCTTCTGTTAACCATGGTTATCTCTAAAGAAACACGTGCAGTCATTATTGCAATGCACAAAAATGGCCTAACAGGGAAGAGTATCGCAGCTAGAAAGATTGCACCTCAGTCAACAAACTATCGCATCATCAAGAACTTCAAGAGAAAGGTTCCATTGTTGCCAAAAAGGCTCCAGGGCGCCCAAGAAAGACCAGCAAGCGCCAGGACGTCTCTTAAAAGTGTTTCAGCTGCGGGATCGGGCTACCAGCAGTGCAGAGCTTGCTCAGGAATGGCAGCAGGCAGGTGTGAGTGCATCTGCACGCACTGTGAGGCTGAGACTCTTGGAGCAAGGCCTGGTCTCAAGGAGGGCAGCAAAGAAGCCACTTCTCTCCAGAAAAAACATCATGGACAGACTGATATTCTGCAAAAGGTACAGGCAGTGGACTGCTGAGGACTGGGGTAAAGTTATTTTCTCTGATGAATCCCCTTTTCGATTGTTTGGGACATCAGGAAAACGCCTCATTCGGAGACGACAAGGTGAGCGCTGGACGAAGCATCTGTGCGAAACGCGCGTCGGGTGTGGTGGGTGCCTGGACTTCTATACCACTTAGGTAACTATGTATGCCCTGTTTGATTTTGGGGTATTTTTCTGATCAATGCACTTTTTGATATATGTCTATTATCTTGTTCACAATAATTGTATGTATTTTGGCTACTCCAATTTGATATTTGCACATTATATATGTTTACATGTGTCTATTCCTGCTGGTCATATATGTACGTGCTTTTACAGTCCAGTGACCCACCAGTTTTTCTGCGGTGATCACTGGATTTTTTACATATTAATATAATAAAAATAATTTTTTGATACATTATTTGAGTCTTTTTATGACTTTTTATTCTTCTTGGTGCTGCTACCACCAGTCTTGTCTCATGCCAACTGTTAAGCATCCTGAAACCATTTATGTGTGGGGTTGCTTCTCAGCCAAGGGAATCGGCTCTCTCACAGTCTTGCCTAAAAACACAGCCATGAATAAAGAATGGTACCAGAATGTCCTCCAAGAGCAACTTCTCCCAACCCTCCAAGAGCAGTTTGGCGATCAACAATGCCTTTTCCAGCATGATGGAGCACCTTGCCATAAAGCAAAGGTGATAACTAAATGGCTCAGGAACAAAACATAGAGATTTTGGTCCATGGCCTGGAAACTCCCCAGATCTTAATCCCATTGAGAACTTGTGGTCAATCATCAAGAGACGGGTGGACAAACAAAAACCTAAAAATTCTGACAAAATGAAAGCATTGATTGTGCAAGATTGGACTGCTATCAGTCAGGATTTGGTCCAGAAGTTGATTGAGAGCATGCCAGGGAGAATTGCAGAGGTCCTGAAGAAGGGTCAACACTGCAAATATTGACTTGCTGCATTAACTCATTCTAACTGTCAATATAAGCTTTTGTTACTCATATGTTTGCAATTATTATATTTCTGTCTGTGATAAAAACATCTGAAAAAAAACACATAAAAACCAGAGGGCAGCAGATCATGTGAAAATATAATATTTGTGTCATTCTCAAAACCTTTGGCCATGACTGTATTAAACACCAAACATCTACATATATTATACACCCGACATATTATACATATATATACACCCGACAACTACATATATTATACACCCGACATATTATACATATATTATACACCCGACAACTACATATATTATACACCCGATATTATACATATATTATACACCCGACATATTATACATATATTATACACCCGACATCTACATATATTATACACCCGACATATTATACACCCGACAACTACATATATTATACACCCGACATGTACATATATAATACACATATACACCCGACACATTATACAGTACATATATTACACACCCGACATCTACATATATTATACACCCGACATCTACATATATTATACACCCGACATATTATACATAATTATACACCAGACATATCATACATATTATACACCCGACATCTACATATATTATACACCCGACATATTATACATATATTATACACCAGACATATTATACATATATTATACACCCGACATCTACATATATTATACACCCGACATCTACAATATTATACACCCGACAACTACATATATTATACACCAGACATATTACACATATATTATACACCCGACATCTACATATATTATACACCCGACATCTACATATATTATACACCCGACATCTACATATATTATACACCTGACATCTACATATATAATACACCCGACATCTACAATATTATAACACCCGACATCTACATATATTATACACCCGACATATTATACATATATTATACACCAGACATATTATACATATATTATACACCCGACAACTACATATATTATACACCCGACATATTATACATATATTATACACCCGACAACTACATATATATTATACACCCGATATATACATATATTATACACCCGACATATTATACATATATTATACACCCGACAACTACATATATTATACACCCGACATATTATACATATATTATACACCCGACAACTACATATATTATACACCCGATATTATACATATATTATCACCCGACATATTATACATATATTATACACCCGACATCTACATATATTATACACCCGACATATTATACACCCGAAAACTACATATATTATACACCCGACATGTACATATATAATACACATATACACCCGACACATTATACAGTACATATATTACACACCCGACATCTACATATATTATACACCCAACATCTACATATATTATACACCCGACATATTATACATATATTATACACCAGACATATCATACATATATTATACACCCGACATCTACATATATTATACACCCGACATATTATACATATATTATACACCAGACATATTATACATATATTATACACCCGACATCTACATATATTATACACCCAACATCTACATATATTATACACCCGACAACTACATATATTATACACCAGACATATTACACATATATTATACACCCGACATCTACATATATTATACACCCGACATCTACATATATTATACACCCGACATCTACATATATTATACACCTGACATCTACATATATAATACACCCGACATCTACATATATTATACACCCGACATCTACATATATTATACACCCGACATATTATACATATATTATACACCAGACATATTATACATATATTATACACCCGACATCTACATATATTATACACCCGACAACTACATATATTATACACCCAACATATTATACATATATTATACACCCGACAACTACATATATTATACACCAGACATATTATACATATATTATACACCCGACATATTATACATATATTATACACCCGACATATTACACATATATTATACACCCGACATCTACATATATTATACACCCGACATATTACACATATATTATACACCCGACTTATTATACATATATTATACACCCGACATCTACATATATTATACACCCGACATCTACATACTGTATATTAAACACCTGACATATTATACATATATTATACACCTGACAAATACATATTGTACGCCGGCGTCCCTGCCCTCTGCCAGGCAGGGACGCTGTTCCCCTGCGCCAGCGTCCTCTGCCAGGCAGGGACGTCGCCCCCCTTACCCACGCTCGGCGTCCCCTTCCGCCCTGCTGGGGTCGCGCGCTCCTTCCCTGCTGCTGGACTTAGGGCGCGCGCCCCGCGCGCTCCCCCGCTCTTAAAGGGGCCGCGCGCATCTTTCAAAAAAGGTCCCCGGCCAATGCCGGAGGACTCCACCCTATATAAAGTACTCCCTCCTTAATGGAGGTGCCCGAGCAATGTTGTTGCACTGTTTACTCTGCTTCAGCCCTCAGGTTCCGTTACCAGTTTACCTGCCTGTCTCCTGCCAGTTTGCTGTCTGCTACCTGTCCGCAAGCCTACCTGGAGGTTCGGGCCGTCACCGGTGGTGACCATCGGCTATTCCAGAGAATCTCGCCTGCTCACTTGGGGCGCTCATCTGCCATCTGCCTGCAGACCTACCCGGAGGTTCGGACGTCACATGCGGTGACCATCGTCTATTCCAGAGACTCTCGCCTGCTCACTTGGGGGCGTTCATCTGCCATCTGCCTGCAGACCTACCCGGAGGTTCGGACGTCACATGCGGTGACCATCGTCTATTCCAGAGACTCTCGCCTGCTCACTTGGGGGCGTTCATCTGTCATCTGCCTGCTAGCCTACCGGGAGGCTCCACCATCTCAGGTCGTATATACCTGTCCTTCCAGAGACTGCCCCGGTCACTTGCCGTGACTACCTGCCTGTCCTTCCAGAGACTGCCCCGGGCACTTGCCGTGACTACCTGCCTGTCCTTCCAGAGACTGCCCCGGTCACTTGCCGTGACTACCTGTCTGTCCTTCCAGAGACTGCCCCGGTCACTTGCCGTGACTACCTGTCTGTCCTTCCAGAGACTGCCCCGGTCACTTGCCGTGACTACCTGCCCGTCTATCCAGAGACTGTCCCTGTCACTTGCCGTGACTTCCTGTCCGTCTCCCCGGGCGCCACCCGCTCCTTTACAAGGAAAGCCTCCTTGTATAATAAAGCTCAGAGGTTCCGCCTCCCAGACCCGTTACAGTTTGCTCGGGCCATGGAACCCGGTGGCACCCAAACCCCTTCACTCTCTGACCTGTGTCATGAACTGTCTCGTCAGAGGTCTCTATAGAATAAATGAGGGTGTGCACACAATCGTATAAATTTGAGGTGCAGGTGTAATGGACCAAAGGTCCTAACTACATATAAGTACAAACACCGCACACTAGGAAAAGATTTTTTAGATGCTGAAGAATAGTGTATATTTATTTAACAAATTAGGCAGCATTTAGAGACAGAAAATAAAGCGATACATAACGTTTCGGCCCTATCCAGGGCCTTTGTCAAATCACGCTGTGAAAACAAAAATAAATATCAATACCATATAGTGAAAGTTTACATCAGTTGGAAAAATAAAAAATGAAAAAATGAAAAAGTAATAATAAAACAGTTCCCATAAAGAAATAAAGTATATACATAACTGTAATACAATATATACATATATATATGTTCATTGAAATAATGTTTCTCAGCGTATACTGCTGTGGAGGAGCATAAGACAAAGGAACAAAAGAGTTCACAATAAAAGAGCATATGAACCAGTATATAGAGATTTTACCTTATTTGAAAGTCCAGTGCCGTATATAGAAAATATGCATGGGGTGAGGACCAAATTGAAGTCCTAATTCTAAAGACAGGATATAAGCGGTAAAGACATATTGATAATAGATGGAACTTGTGGTCAAGAGCATAGGTGTGGAGGTACTAGGTATAAAATGCTATAGAGGCAATACCTTATTTGAGATTTATTGTTATAAGAGATGGTCCGCTGCAAGAGATCTCAGTGTGGAGGGAGTAGTATATACATAATAGTAGTAGCGCTGTAAGTAAATAATAGCCCTTGTAAGATTTGTATATTGCATCTTGAGGGATGGACACTTAGCCGTTTATGAAATACCTTAAGTAAAGTTGCTGGTGGGACCTCAGTGTGGAGCTGAATGTGCTCCCTGGTCAGCCGTGCTATAAGGGACAACAGCCTTTTAGTGTGCCATATAAAGTATATAGGGAGTAGTGGATAGGGGGCCAAAGTAAATACCTGTAGGAAGAGTCGCTTGTAAAAGGCAGCGCTCCCGCGCTTAGCCTGGACTGATGCGCTGCTGGGCAGTGCGATCCTGTATACTTATAGCGTCCTAACCGGAAGTGAGCGCTAAAACCGGAAGTGACGTTACGTCACCCGGGAATGTACTGCGCAAGCGCTGGGTCAGATAATGGGAAGTAGTGAGGATGGCAAAAGGCGCTTGTGTTCTGTATATTATAGGTCACACGAAACTGGTGCAGTGTGAGTGGATCGGTTGCAGTGTATGAAGGACCAGGGTAAATTGTCAATAAATTCTAAATTAAATGATAATCATGTAATAGCTCCAGGTATGATGAGAGGAATGAGAGGAAAATAAGTGGCATGATGATAATAGAACAGACAAATACGTGATGTCATATATCAAGCCAGGTAACAGGCACTGGACAAAAAAAGGGGGGGGGGGGGGAAGGGACGGGAAAGGGGGAAGGGGTTAGGACGGCGGAAAAACCAGAATAATGTTACAGGGAAAAGAAATCATATGTACATTGTACAGTAGATAACATGTAATACATATTGAGCACAAGACATATAAGACCAAGGGGTTCAGGCGTGCAACTCACCTTCGGTCAATAAGTTTATTTAGCGATTCTGAAAGAGTAAGGTGATAGTTATTAACAAGTCCAGTCAATTTCCCTATTTAGGCCCCTAGGAGCCAGAGTATCCAACTTAAAGATCCAATATGTCTCACGTGATTTTAATAACCCACTATGATTACCACCCCTTCTGGGGCGAGGGACATGTTCAATCACCTGGTATCTGAGTTGTGCCACAGTATGTTTCATCTTAGAGAAGTGTTCAGGTAACGGTAACCAGTTCTTTCCACACCTAATGGTGGATTTGTGACTCGCTATTCTGTCTTTTATATGTTGTGTAGTTTCTCCTACATACAACAGCCCACACGGGCATTTAATGACATATATAACAAAGTTAGAGTTACACGTAAAGAAGCCTCGGATAGGATATGTTTTAACCGGTCCTGGATGGGTGATGGTATCAGATTTTATTATGTTTGAGCAGGAGGCACAACTCAGGCAGGGGAAAGTGCCGTTTCTCTTAGGTGCAAGCACAGTTTGTGTGGTAGTGGGACGTGAACTACCTAAATCGGCCCGTACTAATCTGTCTCTGAGATTAGGTGATCTTTTTGTGCACATAAGAGTAGGTTCTTTGAAGGATCGAATATTTGGATAGGATCGTGTTAGGATCGGCCAATGTCTCCTGATAATCGAATAAACTTTGGGCATAAGAGGGTGGAACGTATGTACAAATGGGATTCTCTCATTCGTATCTCTTTGTATAGGAGGCGGGGCTGGTTGTAGTGATCTAATCATTTCGTCTTCAAGTAATGTACGTGGGTATCCTCTTGCCTGGAATTTTTGGTTCAATTTGTCAAGTCTGTCATCAAGAGTTATGGGATCCGAAACGATCCTAGTAATTCTCTTGAATTGGGAACGGGGTAAGCTATGCCGGGTGCTTTTTGGATGACAGCTCGTATAATGTAACAGGCTGTTTGTATCCGTGGGCTTACAATAGAGGTCAGTACTGAGGTTCCCAGTATTGTTCTTGATGACCATAGTATCAAGAAAAGAGACGCGTGACATACTGGAGTGCATGGTAAATTGAAGTCCCAGAAAAATGGAATTAAGATGGTTGTAGAAGGTTTGTAGAGAGGTAGTGGTGCCAGTCCAAATGAAAAAATATCGTCGATATATCTGTGGTATTCTAAGACATATTGGGTAAATAGTGGGTTGTTATAGACATAAGAAATCTCAAAGTGATTCATGAACGCATTAGCGTAGGCAGGCGCTACGTTCGAACCCATAGCGGTCCCGCACTTCTGGTTATAGAAGGTGTCCTCATATAAGAAATAGTTCTCGTATAAACTAAATGTAAGAGATCCAGGCAGAACTGAATGGAGTTAGTGGACATGTTGGTTGATTCCAAGAGATATTTGGTGGCCTCGATGCCTCGGTCATGTTCTATGGAAGTGTAGAGACTATTCACGTCCATAGTGACTAGAATACTATCTGGGGAATAGTATTCAGTTGTTTAATGATGTTTAAGAAGTGTCCAGTATCGAGGAGGAAGGCTCTGGTAGTTTTAGTGAGAGGTTTTTAAGATTTTTTCGAGGAAAATAGACAATGGGGATAAAATTGAATCTGTGGAGGCCACAATTGGCCTACCAGGGGGTTGTTCAAAGATTTATGTATCTTGGTAGGACGTAGAAAACTGGGGTGATGGGGTGTGGGTTATTGAGGAAAGTAGCCGTTTTCCTTGTCAATAATGTTGTTTACTAGTCCGTAGTCAACTAGGGTGTTGATCTTTTTCCTAATTTCAAACACCGGATCACGGGTAAGTATGTTATAAGTATTGGAATCCATTAATTGACGTGTAATTTCTGATTTATATTGATGGCGATTCATAACTACAATAGAGCCTCCCTTATCAGCCGGTTTAATAATGATATTGTCATTATTCTGCAGAGATAAGAGTGCCTGTTTCTCATAATGAGGAATATTGGAATAGACCGGAAAAGACCTAAATGTTGTTGACGTGAAAATGCCTTGATGTCATTTTCAACCAGTGAGATAAAGGTCTCGGTAGCATGGTAAGTGCGTGGTGGGCAAAAGTTACTCTTGTTAAATAGATCATAATTAGAGATAGAGAGATCTGAGGATGGAAGTGCAGTAGAGTCCTGATCCGGTTTTGGAGATAGTCCAAAATGGGTTTTCAGTCTTATTGACCGAAAAAAACGTTCCAAGTCTTTCCTGAGTTCAAAGGAGTCCCAAGGAGGTGTAGGGCAAAAGGAAAGTCCCTTTTGTAGAACTGAAAGTTCAGGTGGAGATAGAGATGATCTGAGATGTTAACCACTAGGTTTTGTATCTCACCTGTGACCGAGTGGTCATTCTTCCTTCTCCCTCTTCTGACCGGTCTACGTTTGGGGTCCTTTCCTGTAGTCCCGTGATAAAAAACGGTTTCGTCCTGATGTAGTTGACGAATCGCTCCCTGAGCTGAAGGATCCATCCCTGCGTGCGGGTCTTTGGCGTCGCCATGATCCTGCGGGTCCAGAGGAGTCCGCCCATCTGTACACTCGGTTATTGGAGTAATCGTCGGAGTCTCTTTGGAACTTGCTTCTTTTCCGCTCCTGGAGTGTTTTCTGGTGTTCGGTCAATGATCTCTCAGTTTTTGTCTTAAGAGCTGCCCAATCGGTAGAGGTAAGGGTGGTAGAGAGTTGGACCTCAATTGCCTGGATGTTTTGTTTGATTTCAATAATGGCCTTTTGTAGGTACTCTATAGTTAATACTATGATGTCTAGAGAACATTTGTTGAGTATTTTTTTGTATTTATCGCAATACTCAGGATTATCTGAAAAAATCGTAGGCCGCAGGTTGCACCTAAGCCCCCTGGGAATCTTATTCTGTCTGTGATACTCCGCTAGGGTCGTGCAGTGGAGATCATAAAGATAAGTTTGCGTTTCTCTTTTTCAAAATCTCTGGTTCTTAGATCCTGTGTAGGGGTTTTGAGGAACTCAATTGAGCCAGTGACTTGTGCCAAAATGTTAGAGGTAGTAGCCAAATCATAGGCAAAGGTGTCAGTAGACATTAGTCAGATTGGAGTGGGAAAAGATTGGTGCAACAACCCAAGGGGGTCAATATAGAATAAATGAGGGTGTGCACACAATCGTATAAATTTGAGGTGCAGGTGTAATGGACCAAAGGTCCTAACTACATATAAGTACAAACACCGCACACTAGGAAAAGATTTTTTAGATGCTGAAGAATAGTGTATATTTATTTAACAAATTAGGCAGCATTTAGAGACAGAAAATAAAGCGATACATAACGTTTCGGCCTATCCAGGGCCTTTGTCAAATCACGCTGTGAAAACAAAAATAAATATCAATACCATATAGTGAAAGTTTACATCAGTTGGAAAAATAAAAAATGAAAAAATGAAAAAATAATAATAAAACAGTTCCCATAAAGAAATAAAGTATATACATAACTGTAATACAATATATACATATATATATGTTCATTGAAATAATGTTTCTCAGCGTATACTGCTGTGGAGGAGCATAAGACAAAGGAACAAAAGAGTTCACAATAAAAGAGCATATGAACCAGTATATAGAGATTTTACCTTATTTGAAAGTCCAGTGCCGTATATAGAAAATATGCATGGGGTGAGGACCAAATTGAAGTCCTAATTCTAAAGACAGGATATAAGCGGTAAAGACATATTGATAATAGATGGAACTTGTGGTCAAGAGCATAGGTGTGGAGGTACTAGGTATAAAATGCTATAGAGGCAATACCTTATTTGAGATTTATTGTTATAAGAGATGGTCCGCTGCAAGAGATCTCAGTGTGGAGGGAGTAGTATATACATAATAGTAGTAGCGCTGTAAGTAAATAATAGCCCTTGTAAGATTTGTATATTGCATCTTGAGGGATGGACACTTAGCCGTTTATGAAATACCTTAAGTAAAGTTGCTGGTGGGACCTCAGTGTGGAGCTGAATGTGCTCCCTGGTCAGCCGTGCTATAAGGGACAACAGCCTTTTAGTGTGCCATATAAAGTATATAGGGAGTAGTGGATAGGGGGCCAAAGTAAATACCTGTAGGAAGAGTCGCTTGTAAAAGGCAGCGCTCCCGCGCTTAGCCTGGACTGGATGCGCTGCTGGGCAGTGCGATCCTGTATACTTATAGCGTCCTAACCGGAAGTGAGCGCTAAAACCGGAAGTGACGTTACGTCACCCGGGGAATGTACTGCGCAAGCGCTGGGTCAGATAATGGGAAGTAGTGAGGATGGCAAAAGGCGCTTGTGTTCTGTATATTATAGGTCACACGAAACTGGTGCAGTGTGAGTGGATCGGTTGCAGTGTATGAAGGACCAGGGTAAATTGTCAATAAATTCTAAATTAAATGATAATCATGTAATAGCTCCAGGTATGATGAGAGGAATGAGGAGGAAAATAAGTGGCATGATGATAATAGAACAGAAAAATACGTGATGTCATATATCAAGCCAGGTAACAGGCACTGGACAAAAAAAGGGGGGGGGGAAGGGACGGGAAGAGGGGAAGGGGTTAGGGACGGCGGAAAAACCAGAGATAATGTTACAGGGAAAAGAAATCATATGTACATTGTACAGTAGATAACATGTAATACATATTGAGCACAAGACATATAAGACCAAGGGGTTCAGGCGTGCAACTCACCTTCGGTCAATAAGTTTATTTAGCGATTCTGAAAGAGTAAGGTGATAGTTATTAACAAGTCCAGTCAATTTCCCTATTTAGGCCCCTAGGAGCCAGAGTATCCAACTTAAAGATCCAATATGTCTCACGTGATTTTAATAACCCACTATGATTACCACCCCTTCTGGGGCGAGGGACATGTTCAATCACCTGGTATCTGAGTTGTGCCACAGTATGTTTCATCTTAGAGAAGTGTTCAGGTAACGGTAACCAGTTCTTTCCACACCTAATGGTGGATTTGTGACTCGCTATTCTGTCTGCCGTTTCTCTTAGGTGCAAGCACAGTTTGTGTGGTAGTGGGACGTGAACTACCTATTTTTCCAACTGATGTAAACTTTCACTATATGGTATTGATATTTATTTTGTTTTCACAGCGTGATTTGACAAAGGCCCTGGATAGGGCCGAAACGTTATGTATCGCTTTATTTTCTGTCTCTAAATGCTGCCTAATTTGTTAAATAAATATACACTATTCTTCAGCATCTAAAAAATCTTTTCCTAGTGTGCGGTGTTTGTACTTATATGTCGTCAGAGGTCTCAACAGGAGTCCATCCTGGGTCATCTGCGGAATGTTAATTCCTGCCTGGACACCCTGACTACTTCACCAGCAACCACCACTGGCACCATGACTCGCAATCCGGCAGTTCCGTTGCTTACCAATTCCGTGGTTTCCGTTCCTGGACCTCGACTTTCTGCTCCTCCACGGTTTGGAGGCGATCCTACTCTGGCTCGGGGTTTCATTAACCAGTGTACCCTGCATTTCGAACTCCTGGCTCACCAGTTTAACTCCGACCGGGCCAAAATTGCCTTCATTATGTCCCATCTCACCGGAGAGGCTCTGGCCTGGCTCAATCCTCTCTGGGAGAGAGAAGATCCTCTGGTGTCTGACCTGCCTGCTTTTCTCTCGGCCTTCCGGAAGGTATTCGACGAACCCAGACGGAAGACCTCCTCTGCATCATCTCTGTTGCGTCTCCGTCAGGGAAGTCTCACCGTGGGGCAATATGCCATACGGTTCCGTACCCTTGCCTCGGAGCTGGCCTGGGATAATGATGCTCTGATATCGGTCTTCTGGGAGGGTCTGTCCGGCCGTATTAAAGATGAACTTGCCGGTCGAGACATTCCAACCTCTCTCGATGACCTAATAACTCTGGCTAATCGAATTGATCTACGGTTCCAGGAACGCGCCAAAGAGGTCACCCGTGAGAGAAGGTTTCCTCGTCTAGCTCCTTCTTTTCAGAGACCTGTAACTCCTTCCGCTTCTCCCCAGGTACACACTTCTGAGCCTATGCAGGTCGACCAGACCAAGATGGTCAAAGCCCGTCAGGACTTACGCCGTGCCGAGGGGAGTTGCTTCTACTGTGGCAGTAAGGAGCACCGGATCCGTACCTGTCCGGAGAGGTCGGGAAACGCCTGTGTCTAGGTTCGCTCGGAGAGGTCAACCTAGACAAGAATAAATCCTCTTCATCTCTGCTGCTGTCAGTCTCAATTCTCCTCGGTGAGAACCGTTATTTTGAACAAGCCCAACTTGATTCTGGAGCAGCCGGGAATCTTGTTTCACAGGCTCTAGTAGAGAAATATCGCATTCCTACCAAACATCTGGTTGAACCAGTATCTGTTGCTGCTGTGGACGGGGGTCTCCTACCACGTCCCATCCAACTTATCACTGAAGCCATAACCCTGCAGGTGGGAATGTTGCATTCTGAGAGCATCTCGTTTCATGTCCTGCCTGGACTCTCTCATGCTTTCTTATTAGGTCTACCTTGGCTCCAAAAGCATGCACCCGTGCTCGACTGGCAGACTGGAGAGATCCTTCGCTGGGGACAGGACTGTCATAAAACGTGTTTGGTTCCTGTTCATCCCGTCCGTCCTTCTCCTACACCAACTAATCTACCAGGGCTCCCGATTCCATATTGGTCGTTCGCTGATGTCTTTAATAAAAAGGAGGCAGAGACATTACCCCCTCACAGACCTTATGATTGCCCGATCGACCTGCTACCTGGTACTACGCCTCCCCGTGGGCGTATTTACCCATTGTCGGCTGCTGAGACCAGGTCGATGTCCGAATATATCGAGGAGAATTTGGCCAAGGGATTCATCCGGAAATCTACCTCCCCAGCGGGAGCAGATTTCTTCTTCGTAAAAAAGAAAGACGGCTCTCTCCGTCCCTGTATTGACTACAGAGGCCTAAACCAGATCACGGTGAAGAATAAGTACCCTCTTCTGCTCATTCCCGAATTGTTTGATCGTCTGAGGGGGCTAGAATCTTCACCAAACTGGATCTTCGTGGAGCATATAACCTGGTCCGTATCCGTCGGGGAGATGAATGGAAGACGGCATTCAACACCCGGACGGCCACTATGAGTATTTGGTGATGCCCTTTGGTCTCTGTAATGCTCCTGCAGTCTTTCAGGAGTTGGTCAATGACATCTTCCGGGACCTGCTCTACTCCTGCGTTGTGGTGTACCTAGACGACATCTTGGTCTTCTCTCCGGATCTCCAGTCTCACCGGAGGGATGTTCGTCAGGTTCTGCTCAGGCTTAGGCAGAATCACCTTTTCGCCAAATATGAGAAGTGTCTCTTTGAGCAGACCTCGCTTCCGTTTTTGGGTTACATCATTTCTCAGACAGGCCTAAGAATGGATCCGGAGAAGCTATCTGCCATCGAGAAATGGCCCCGACCGGAGGGATTGAAGGCCATTCAGCGGTTCCTGGGATTCGCCAATTATTACCGCCTCTTCATACCGCACTTCTCTTCCCGGACTGCTCCAATCTCCGCGCTCACCCGCAAGAATGCTAACCCCAAACAGTGGATGCCCGAAGCAGAGGAGGCCTTTCTTTCCTTAAAACAGGCCTTCTCTTCCGCTCCAGTGCTGCATCGCCCGGACGGCAACAAGCAGTTCTTCCTGGAGGTGGACGCTTCCTCTTCTGGAGCCGGAGCGGTACTGACTCAAAAGTCTTCTTCCGGGAGAATGGTATCTTGCGGCTTCTTCTCAAAACTCTTCTCCTCTTCTGAGCGCAATTATTCCATAGGAGACCGAGAGTTATTGGCCATCAAGCTGGCATTGGAGGAGTGGCGTTACCTACTCGAGGGGCTCTTCATACGGAATCATTTACACTGACCACAAGAATCTGGCTTACCTCCAGCATGCCCAGAGACTTAACCCTCGCCAAGCCCGGTGGTCCTTGTTTTTTGCCCGCTTCGACTTTCTTTTACACTTTCGCCCAGCCAACAAGAACATCAAGGCGGATGCCTTGTCCCGGTCTTTCCTGGTGTCGGATCTCGAGGAGGAACCTAAACATATCATCGATCCCGCCAGAGTGATGCAGGTGGCTCCCGTGAGTCTAAATCGTCTCCCTCCTGGTAAGACGTTCGTATCGGTACCTGATCAGGAGAGGATCCTCCACTGGGGTCATTCGTCTAAACTAGCTGGCCACGCTGGTCAGAGAAAGACCCTCCAGCTCATTACCCGGCATTACTGGTGGCCTACCCTGCACAAGGATGTAATAGACTTTGTTTCTGCCTGTGCCTCCTGTGCCCGCAACAAAGTTCCGAGACACCTGCCTGCCGGCCGTCTTCTCCCGCTTCCTGTACCCGCTGCCCCCTGGCAGCATACAGCCATGGACTTCATAACGGATCTTCCCGTCTCTGCTGGTTGTACGGTCATTTGGGTGGTCGTTGACCGATTTTCCAAGATGGCTCACTTCATTCCCCTGCCAGGGCTTCCGTCTGCACCCGAGTTGGCTAAAGACTTTATCCGCCACATCTTCCGTCTTCATGGTCTGCCTCGTCACATTGTGTCGGATCGTGGGGTGCAGTTCACCTCACGTTTCTGGAGAGCCACTTGTAAGTTGCTAGACGTCACCCTGGATTTCTCCTCCGCTAACCACCCACAGTCCAATGGTCAAGTCGAGCGAATCAATCAGATTCTGACTAGTTATCTCCGGCACTTCGTTAATGCCCACCATTCTGACTGGGTGGATCTCCTGCCTTGGGCCGAATTTTCGTACAACAATCACGAGAGCGAATCTTCCTCCAAATCTCCGTTTCTTGTAGTCTTCGGTCAACATCCTTGGATCCCTGTACCTATTTCCATCTCTGTGGACAATCCAGCTGCGGAATCCCTGGTTAACGAATTCTCCTCCATATGGGAGAGTACCCGGTCCGCACTCATTCTGTCATCCGAGCGCATGAAGAGACATGCTGACAAGAAACGTCTGGATCCCCCTCAATTCCGTCCTGGGGATAAGGTCTGGCTCTCGTCCAAGTATGTTCGGCTCAAGATTCCTTCCTACAAGTTAGGTCCTCGGTTCATCGGTCCTCTGGAGATCATCAGTCAGATCAACCCAGTGTCCTATAAATTGAAACTCCCGGCCAATTTGCGGATTCCTAACTCCTTCCATGTATCTCTCCTCAAACCGGTGGTACTTAACTCTTTTGTCAAGTCTACAGGTACACCTCCTGCTCCACTGTCTGCTGAGAACAAATTTGAGGTAGAGAACATTTTGGCCACCAAAAGGAAGAAAGACCTATTTTCTGGTGGATTGGAAGGGGTTTGGTCCTGAGGAGAGAACGTGGGAGCCTCGGGAGAACATCCATGCCCCTCTCATCCTAGCTAAATTTCTTTCTGGCCTAAAAAAGGGGGGGCCTAAAGGGGGGTACTGTAGCGCCGGCGTCCCTGCCCTCTGCCAGGCAGGGACGCTGTTCCCCTGCGCCAGCGTCCTCTGCCAGGCAGGGACGTCGCCCCCCTTACCCACGCTCGGCGTCCTCCTTCCGGAGGTTCGGACGTCACATGCGGTGACCATCGTCTATTCCAGAGACTCTTGCTTGCCTGGCTACTTGGGGGCGTTCATCTGCCATCTGCCTGCAGACCTACCCGGAGGTTCGGACGTCACATGCGGTGACCATCGTCTATTCCAGAGACTCTCGCCTACTCACTTGGGGGCGTTCATCTGTCATCTGCCTGCTAGCCTACCAGGAGGCTCCACCATCTCAGGTCGTATATACCTGTCCTTCCAGAGACTGCCCCAGTCACTTGCCGTGACTACCTGCCTGTCCTTCCAGAGACTGCCCCGGTCACTTGCCGTGATACTACCTGCCTGTCCTTCCAGAGACTGCCCCGGTCACTTGCCGTGACTACCTGCTCTCAGAGACTGCTCCGTCTATCCAGAGACTGTCCCTGTCACTTGCCGTGACTTCCTGTCCGTCTCCCCGGGCGCCACCCGCTCCTTTACAAGGAAAGCCTCCTTGTATAATAAAGCTCTGAGGTTCCGCCTCCCAGACCCGTTACACATATATTATACACCAGACATATTATACATATATTATACACCCAACATCTACATATATTATACACCCGACATCTTCATATATTATACACACGACATATTATACATATATTATACACCCGACATCTACATATATTATACACCCGACATATTACACATATATTATACACCCGACAACTACATATATTATACACCCGACATATTATACATATATTATACACCAGACATATTATACATATATTATACACCCGACATATACATATATTATACACCCGACATATTATACATATATTATACACCAGACATATTATACATATATTATACACCCAACATCTACATA
Source organism: Oophaga sylvatica (assembly GCA_033576555.1). NCBI lineage: Eukaryota > Metazoa > Chordata > Amphibia > Anura > Dendrobatidae > Oophaga > Oophaga sylvatica. The sequence goes on from JARQOD010002189.1 coordinate 19,406, forward strand.
TATTATACACCCGACATATACATATATTATACACCCGACATATTATACATATATTATACACCCGACAACTTATACATATACACCCGGCATAGAATCATAGAATGGTAGAGTTGGAAGGGACCTCCTGGGCCATCTGGTCCAACCCCCTGCTCAAAGCAGGATTCTCTAAATCATCCCAGACAGATGTCTGTCCAGCCTCTGTTTGAAGACTTCCATTGAAGGAGAACTCACCACCTCTTGTGGCAGCCTGTTCCACTCATTGATCACTCTAACTGTCAAAAAGTTTTTTCTAATATCTAATCTGTGTCTCCTCCCATTCAGTTTCATCCCATTGCTTCTAGTTTTTCCTTGTGCAAATGAGAATAAAGATGATCCTTCTACAATGTGACAGCCCTTGAGATATTTGTAGATAGCTATTAAGTCTCCTCTCAGTCTTCTTTTTTGCAAGCTAAACATCCCCAAATCCTGTAACCGTTCCTCATAGGACATGGTTTGCAGACCGGTCACCATTCTGGTCGCTCTTCCCTGAACTTGCTCCAGTTTGTTGATGTCTTTTTTAAAATGTGATGGCCAAAACTGGACACAGTATTCCAGATGAGGTCTGACCAAAGAGGAGTAGAGGGCAATAATGACCTCACGTGATCTAGACTGTATGCTTCTGTTGATACATCCTAGAATTGCATTTGTCTTTTTTGCTGCTGCATCACACTGTTGACTCATGTTCAGTCTGTGATCAATTAGTATACCCAAGTCTTTTTCACATGTGCTGTTACTTAGCCCTATTCCTCCCATTTTGTATATGCTTTTTTCATTTTTATTGCCCAGATGTAGTACTTTGCATTTTTCCCTGTTAAAGTCCATTCTGTTAGTTGCTGCCCACTGCTCCAGTTTATTTATATCTTTTTGAATCCTCTCTCTCTCTTCTCTAGTATTAGCTACCCCTCCTAGCTTTGTGTCATCAGCAAATTTGATCAGTTTACCCTCAATTCCTTCATCTAAATCATTGATAAAGATATTGAACAATACGGGGCCCAGGACAGAGCCTTGTGGTATCCCACTTGAGACATTCTTCCAACTGGATGTGCAGCCACTTACGACCACTCTTTGGGTCCGATCACTAAGCCATTTATGAATCCACCTAACAGTTGCCTTGTCCATTCCATACTTAGTCATTTTTTCAATAAGGATTGTGTGAGATACTTTGTCAAATGCTTTGCTGAAGTCAAGATATACACTGTGTTCCAAATTATTATGCAAAAATTGTTTAGGAGTGATAAGGTAAGAATTTTTTTGTTTGTCAGTTAAACTCATTGATGGTGATGTGTGTCACGGCTCTTTATATCACTGTAAGCAATTGCAGACACCTGTGCTAATTAGTTTGGCAGGTGTGTCCAATGAAAGGCAAGACTACTTAAGAAGGCTGTCCCACATTATTAAGCAGCCTACATTTTCTGCCAAAATGGGAAAGAAAAAGGATGTGTCGGCTGCTGAGAAGCAACAAATTGTGGAGTGTTTAGGTCAAGGCATGACTACAATCAACATTGCCAAGACACTTTATCGTGATCATTGCACAATCAAGAAGTATGTAGCTGATTCACAGTACTCACGTGTGCGTGCTGATGAGGGAAAATTGAGGACTCTTTCCTACAGGCAATTACGTCAGGTTAAAAGAGCAGCGGCAAAAAAGCCTTGTCATAGCAGCAGACAAGTTTTTGAAGCTGCTGGTGCCTCCAACATCCCCCGAACAACAGGATGCAGGGTCCTTCAGAGGTTTGCAGCTGTGCGTAAGCCATCCTGTCGACCTCCTCTATCCACTGCACACAAGCAGAAACGGCTCCAGTGGGCCAAACAATACATGAAGACTGACTTCAAAACTGTTTTGTTCACCGATCAGTGCCGTGCAACGCTCGATGCTCCAGATGGATGTAGTGGAGGATGGCTGGTTGATGGACACCCCATGCAAACACGGCTACGGCGCCAACAAGGAGGACGTGGAGTAATGTTTTGGGCTGGAATCATGGGAGAGAGAGATTGTCGGCCCCTTTAGGATCCCTGAAGGGGTAAAGATGAACTCCATAGTGAATGTTGAGTTTCTCAAACAGCACTTCCTGCCATGGTTCAAGAAGAAGAACCGTGCATTCCGCAGCAAGATCATTTTCATGCATGATAATGCACCGTCTCATGCTGCACATAACACATCTGCATCTCTGGCTGCTATGGGCATAAAAGGGGACAAACTTATGGTGTGGCCCCCATGCTCCCCATTGAGAACCTCTGGAGCATCATCAAAAGGAGTGTCTATGATGGCGGGAGGCAGTTCACATCTAAGCAACAGCTCTGGGAGGGTATTCTGTCCTCATGCAAAACAATTGAAGCAGAAACCATCCAAAACCTGACAAATTCAATGGACAAGAGAGTTCAGAAGCTCCTTTCGAACAAGAGGTCCTATGTGCAAATGTAACATCACCTAGAATAAAGTTTTGAGTTGAAAATTGTTTGATTTCAGCTTGTAAGAACCTGCTAATGCTTATAATTTCAAAAATGACAATTTTTTTGTTCTTTATTAAAATGAAAAGGTAGAAAACTGCTGTGCATAATAATTTGGAACATGCATTTTGAGTGCAGTTTGAGTGTTTTATTTTTTAAAAAATATACTGTTATCATAGGCAGTTTGTACAAAAACCTTTCAATTGTACTCTAATAGTTATTTGACTGGAAAATTACAATGACTGAAATTCATATAGGTAATTTGGGAAAATCTGAGAAAATATTATTTGCATAATAATTTGGAACACAGTGTATATATCTACAGCATTTCCCTGATCCACCCAGTCAGTGATTCTGTCATAGAAGCAAATTAAGTTAGTCTGACATGACTTATTAGTTACAAACCCATGCTGACTCTGTTTAATCACTTCATTCTTATGCAGGTACTTACATACATGTTCTTTAATAATTTGTTCAAAGATCTTTCCTAGTATAGAAGTCAGACTCACCGGAATATAGTTCCCTGGGTCCACCTTCTTCCCCTTTTTGAAGATAGGAACAACATTTGCTCTTCTCCAGTCTTCTGGGACTTCTCCTGTTCTCCAAGAATTTTCAAAGATTATGGACAGTGGTTCAAGAATTTCTTCTGCTATCTCCTTCAGTACTCTGGGATGTAATTCATCTGGACCTGGAGACTTGAATTCATTTATGTTAGCTAAGTGTTTCCTCACTGTCTTTCTGTTTATAGATATCCTGGATTCTTCTATTCCTTTAACCCCTTCCCGACCCATGACGCCGACTTCGGGGTCATGCTATAAATCATGTTCCTGCGGGTCGGGGGACCGGGGTCACTGAAAGGTCACCCGACCCGCAGTAACAGGACCCTTACTGCATCACCACAGGGGGGTTGGCTTAACCCCCACGTGGCCACGATCGCTCTGATTGGCTGTTAAAAGTGAAACAGCCAATCAGAGCGATTTGTAATATTTCACCAATGAAACTGGTGAAATATTACAATCCAGCCATGGCCGATGCTGCAATAGCATCTGCCACGGCTGGAGACCGCGATCAGACCCCCCCCACACCATGTCACGGCGGTGATCGGCCGCCGCCATCGAAAGATGGCAGCGATCGGTCACCGCCGTCGCTGTCTGCTCCCCTGCTCCTGCGATCACCCCCCCTCACCTTCCGATCCCCCCCCTCACCTTCCGACGTCCCCTACTCACCTCTCCCGGTCCACCGATGTCCCTGGAACCGTCCCGGCGGCTGCCTGGGATTCTTCATGGGCGCCGCCATCTTGGAAAATGGCGGGCGCATGCGCAGTGCGCCCGCCGGCCGGCGCATGCGCAGTGCGCCCTCCATTGTACAAAAATTTATTTTGATCACTGTGATAAACTGTCACAGTGATCAAAATAAAAAAAAAGTAAACCCTGTCATAGGTAGGGACAAATAATAAAATAAAGAATTTTTTTTTTTTTTCCTAGTGGATTTGCTGCTGATCCGCAGCTGATTTTGCTGCGGATCCACGGCGGATATCGCTGCTGATCCGCGGCGGATATCGCTGCTGATCCGCGGCGGATTTCGTGGCTGATCCGCGGCGGATTTCGCGGCTGATCCGCGGCAGATTTCGCTGCGGATCCGCGGCCGATTTCGCTGCTGATCCGCGGCGGATTTCGCTGCTGATCCGCGGCGGATTTCGCTGCAGATCCGCGGCGGATTTCGCTGCTGATCCGCGGCGGATATCGCGGATGATCCGCGGTTCATTTCGCTGCTGATCCGCGGCTGATTTCGCTGCTGATCCGCGGCGGATTTCGCTGCGGATCCGCGGCGGATTTCGCTGCTGATCCGCGGCGGATATCGCTGCTGATCCGCGGCGGATATCGCTGCTGATCCGCGGCGGATATCGCTGCTGATCCGCGGCTGATTTCGCTGCTGATCCGCGGCGGATTTCGCTGCGGATCCGCGGCGGATTTCGCTGCTGATCCGCGGCGGATATCGCTGCTGATCCGCGGCGGATTTCGCTGCTGATCCGTGGCGGATATCGCTGCTGATCCGCGGCTGATTTCGCTGCTGATCCGCCGCGGATTTCTCTGCTGATCCGCGGCGGATTTCGCTGCGGATCCGCGGCGGATTTCGCTGCTGATCCGCGGCGGATATCGCTGCTGATCCGCGGCTGATTTCGCTGCTGATCCGCGGCGGATTTCGCTGCGGATCCGCGGCGGATTTCGCTGCTGATCCGCGGCGGATATCGCTGCTGATCCGCGGCTGATTTCGCTGCTGATCCGCGGCGGATTTCGCTGCTGATCCGCGGCGGATTTCGCTGCTGATCCGCGGCGGATTTCGCTGCTGATCCGCGGCGGATTTCGCTGCTGATCAGCGGCGGATTTCGCTGCTGATCACGGCGGATTTTGCTGCGGATCCGCGGCGGATTTTGCTGCGGATCCGCGGCGGATTTTGCTGCTGATCCGCGGCGGATTTTGCTGCTGATCCGCGGCGGATTTTGCTGCGGATCCGCGGCGGATTTTGCTGCGGATCCGCGGTTGATTTTGCTGCTGATCCGCGGCGGATTTTGCTGCTGATCCGCGACTCATTTTGCTGCGGATCCGCGGCTGATTATCTGCTGATTCATCTGCGCTAGCGGGTATAGCATAACGCGATCGCATTATGCTATACCGATACCAGCCGGTCAACGCTACGTGTTGAACGGGCTGGTAAAACGCAATATGAACCCAGCCTTAGGGTTAGAACTAGGGTTAGCATTAGGGTTAAGGTTAGAATTACGGTTAGGGTTGGAATTTGGGTTAGGGTTGGAATTAGGCTTAGGGTTGGAATTGTAGTTAGGTTTATGGTTAGAGTTGGGATTAGGGTTAGGGGTGTGTTGGGGTTAGGGTTATGATTAGGGTTTGTATTAGGGTTAGGTGTGTGTAGGGGTTAGGGGTGTGTTGGGGTTAGGGTTGGAGTTAGAATTGAGGGGTTTCCACTATTTAGGCACATCAGGGGGTCTCCACCATTGATTCCTGCAAATTTTGCGTTCAAAAAGTCAAACAGTGCTCCCTTTATTCCAAGCCCCGACGTATGCCCAAACAGTGGTTTATCCCAACATATGAGGTATCAGCGTACTCGGGAAAAATTGCACAACAACTTTGGGGGTTCTAATTTCTCCTGTTAACATTGGGAAAAAAAATTGGGGACTAAAAATTATTTTTGTGGAAAAAAAATGATTTTATATTTTCACGGCTCTGCGTTATAAACTTCTGTGAAGGACTTGGAGATTCAAAGTGCTTATCACACATCTATAGGAGTTCCTTGGGGGATCTAGTTTCCAAAATGGGGTCACTTGTGGGGAGTTTCTACTGTTTAGGCACATCAGGGACTCTGCAAACGTAACATGACGCCCGAAGACCATTCCATCAAGTGGGCATTTCAAAACGTCACTACTTCCCATCCGAGCCCCGACGTGTGCCCATACAGTACTTTTCTCCCACATATGGGATATCAGCATACTCAGGACAAATTGGACAACAACTTTTGGGGTCTAATTTCTCATGTTACCCTTTGGAAAATAAAAAAATTGGGGACTAAAAGATCCTGATTGTGGAAAAAATATGATTTTTTTATTTTCATGCTCGGGCGTTATAAACTTCTGTGTAGCCCTTGGGGTTCAAAGTGCTCACCACACATCTAGATAAGTTCTTTGCAGGGTCTAGTTTCCAAAATGGGGTCACTTGTGGGGAGTTTCTACTGTTTAGGCACATCAGGGGCTCTGCAAACGTAACAAGATGCCCGCAGACCATTCCATCAAGTCGGCATTTCAAAGCGTCACTACATCCCTTCCGAGCCCTGACGTGTGCCCAAACAGTGGTTCCCCCCCAATATGGGGTACTAGCGTATTCAGGACAAACTGGACAACAACTTTTGGGGTCCAATTTCTCCTGTACCATTGTGAAAATAAAAAATAGTGGGCTAAAAAATCATTTTTTGAGAAAAAAAAATGATTTTTTATTTTCACGGCTCTGCGTTATAAACTTCTGTGAAGCACCTGGGGGTTCAAAGTGCTCACTATGCATCTAGATAAGTTCCTTAGGGCGTCTAGTTTCCAAATGGGGTCACTTGTGGGGGAGCTCCAATGTTTAGGCACACAGGAACTCTCCAAATGTGACATGGCAACCGCTAAATATTCCAGCATATTTTCCATTCAAAAGTCAAATGGCGCTCCTTCCTTCTGAGCCCTGCCGTGCGTCCAAACAGTGGTTTATGACCACATATGAGGTATCTGTGTACTCAGAAGAAATTGCCCAACAAATTTTAGGATCCAATTTATACTGTTGCCCATGTGAAAATGAAAAAAACTGAGGCTAAAAGAAAATTTTTGTGAAAATAAAGTACTTTCTTTTTTTTACGGATCAATTTGTGAAGCACCTGGGGATTCAAAGTGCTCACTATGCATCTAGATAAGTTCCTTAGGGGGTCTAGTTTCCAAAATGGGGTCACTTGTGGGGGAGCTCCAATGTTTAGGCACACAGGGACTCTCCAAATGCGACATGGCAACCGCTAAATATTCCAGCATATTTTCCATTCAAAAAGTCAAATGGCGCTCCTTCCCTTCTGAGCCCTGCCGTGCGTCCAAACAGTGGTTTATGACCACATATGAGGTATCTGTGTACTCAGAAGAAATTGCCCAACACAATTTAGGATCCAATTTATACTGTTGCCCATGTGAAAATGAAAAAAACTGAGGCTAAAAGAAAATTTTTGTTGAAAAAAAAGTACTTTCTTTTTTTTACGGATCAATTTGTGAAGCACCTGGGGTTCAAAGTGCTCACTATGCATCTAGATAAGTTCCTTAGGGGGTCTAGTTTCAAAATGGGGTCACTTGTGGGGGAGCTCCAATGTTTAGGCACACAGGGACTCTCCAAATGCGACATGGCAACGCTAAATATTCCAGCATATTTTCCATTCAAAAAGTCAAATGGCGCTCCTTCCCTTCTGAGCCCTGCCGTGCGCCCAAACAGTGGTTTATGACCACATATGAGGTATCTGTGTACTCAGGAGAAATTGCCCAACAAATTTTAGGATCCAATTTATACTGTTGCCCATGTGAAAATGAAAAAAACTGAGGCTAAAAGAAAATTTTTGTGAAAAAAAAGTACTTTCTTTTTTTTACGGATCAATTTGTGAAGCACCTGGGGGTTCAAAGTGCTCACTATGCATCTAGATAAGTTCCTTAGGGGGTCTAGTTTCCAAAATGGGGTCACTTGTGGGGGAGCTCCAATGTTTAGGCACACAGGGACTCTCCAAATGCGACATGGCAACCGCTAAATATTCCAGCATATTTTCCATTCAAAAAGTCAAATGGCGCTCCTTCCCTTCTGAGCCCTGCCGTGCGCCCAAACAGTGGTTTATGACCACATATGAGGTATCTGTGTACTCAGGAGAAATTGCCCAACAAATTTTAGGATCCAATTTATACTGTTGCCCATGTGAAAATGAAAAAAACTGAGGCTAAAAGAAAATTTTTGTGAAAAAAAAGTACTTTCTTTTTTTTACGGATCAATTTGTGAAGCACCTGGGGGTTCAAAGTGCTCACTATGCATCTAGATAAGTTCCTTAGGGGGTCTAGTTTCCAAAATGGGGTCACTTGTGGGGGAGCTCCAATGTTTAGGCACACAGGGACTCTCCAAATGCGACATGGCAACCGCTAAATATTCCAGCATATTTTCCATTCAAAAAGTCAAATGGCGCTCCTTCCCTTCTGAGCCCTGCCGTGCGCCCAAACAGTGGTTTATGACCACATATGAGGTATCTGTGTACTCAGGAGAAATTGCCCAACAAACTTTAGGATCCAATTTATACTGTTGCCCATGTGAAAATGAAAAAAACTGAGGCTAAAAGAAAATTTTTGTGAAAAAAAAGTACTTTCTTTTTTTTACGGATCAATTTGTGAAGCACCTGGGGGTTCAAAGTGCTCACTATGCATCTAGATAAGTTCCTTAGGGGGTCTAGTTTCCAAAATGGGGTCACTTGTGGGGGAGCTCCAATGTTTAGGCACACAGGGACTCTCCAAATGCGACATGGCAACCGCTAAATATTCCAGCATATTTTCCATTCAAAAAGTCAAATGGCGCTCCTTCCCTTCTGAGCCCTGCCGTGCGCCCAAACAGTGGTTTATGACCACATATGAGGTATCTGTGTACTCAGGAGAAATTGCCCAACAAATTTTAGGATCCAATTTATACTGTTGCCCATGTGAAAATGAAAAAAACTGAGGCTAAAAGAAAATTTTTGTGAAAAAAAAGTACTTTCTTTTTTTTAGGATCAATTTGTGAAGCACCTGGGGGTTCAAAGTGCTCACTATGCATCTAGATAAGTTCCTTAGGGGGTCTAGTTTCCAAAATGGGGTCACTTGTGGGGGAGCTCCAATGTTTAGGCACACAGGGACTCTCCAAATGCGACATGGCAACCGCTAAATATTCCAGCATATTTTCCATTCAAAAGTCAAATGGCGCTCCTTCCCTTCTGAGCCCTGCCGTGCGCCCAAACAGTGGTTTATGACCACATATGAGGTATCTGTGTACTCAGGAGAAATTGCCCAACAATTTTAGGATCCAATTTATACTGTTGCCCATGTGAAAATGAAAATAACTGAGGCTAAAAGAAAATTTTTGTGAAAAAAAAAGTACTTTCTTTTATTTACGGATCAATTTGTGAAGCACCTGGGGTTCAAAGTGCTCACTATGCATCTAGATAAGTTCCTTAGGGTCTAGTTTCCAAAATGGGTCACTTGTGGGGAGCTCCAATGTTTAGGCACACAGGGACTCTCCAAATGCGACATGGCAAGCTGTTGTGAATGGGTTTGAGATGAGTTCTGAGCAGAGACTCCCTCTGGTGGTTACAGCGGTACTGGTCTGTTCAGTGAAGATTGTGAGGACTGGAATCAGGTGTTACTGACTGGTCTTATATAAGGGAGTCACCTTCCCATCAGGGTTGCCGTGTATCAATTGTTCTGGTCTGAATCCTTCATTCCTGTTTCCTTGTAGCCTGCTGTGTCGTGTCTGCATCTCTGCTAACAGATAAGACATTTTCTTCTTTTTGTTTTTGTACATATTTTTGCATTTTGTCCTGCACTTCTTTGGGGGCCTTCTGGTCCCCTTCGGGGCTTTTGCCCTCTCAGTTTAGTTCAGCCACTGATGTTTGTACTTTTGCTTTTTCCAGTTTTTTCAGTGGCTGCTGTTTTGATTTTGTTACACCAGAGAACTAATTTAGGTGGTAGAGGTCGTGTGATCTCAGGTGATTTTGAAATTAGTAGAGTTGGTGCTTTTCAGGGTTTTCTGGGATTGCAGTAAGTACCCTTCCTATCCTTTTCTATTTAGTTAGTTTGGGCCCCAGCGTTTGCTCAGACTATTTTCTTTCTGTGTCAGTATTTCTTCTTGTCTAACCGCCATTACTTGTTTGGGGGCTTTCTATTATCTTTGGGGTTCTGCTCCGGGGCAGATAGCTTTCCTATTTCTATCTTTAGGTGTAGTTAGTTTCTCAGGCTGTGACGAGGCGTCTAGGACCAACGTAGGAACGCTCCACGGCTGCCTCTAGTTGTGGTGGTTAGTCAGGGTACTGCAATCTCATAGATTCCAACTGCTCTGGTGTATTGCCTTTTTTACCTGCACTCCTCAGCTACCGAAACATAACAGTATCACCGGCCTAAAAATTGAAAATTGTATGGTACTCACAGAAGGGAAAAAATATTGTGAAAGAAAAAAGGTTGTCAGAGTTGTCAGAGATGTTTTTCTATTTGTTGCATTTTTTTTTTTCCCTCTGTATCTCTGGGTGCTGGGGAGGATCTTTTCTCTCAATGGAGTTTGCACAGTTGTCTGGCCGTGTGGATCAGCTTGCCACTGAGGTTCAGAGTATTGCTGCATATCTTGCTAGGTTGCCTGTTGTGGAACCTAGGATCCCCATGCCAGATTTGTTTTTGGGGGATCGAGCTAAGTTTCAGAATTTCAAAAGTAATTGTAAATTGTTTTTTGCCTTAAAATCTAAGTCCTCATGGAACGCAGCGCAGCAGGTTCAAATTATCATCTCTCTCCTGCGCGGCGATCCTCAGGATTGGGCTTTTTCCCTGACACCTGGGGATCCGTGTTTGAGTGATGTTGATGCATTTTTTCAGGCTTTGGGGTTATTGTACGATGAGCCTAATGTCACTGATCAAGCTGAAAAAGCCTTGTTGGCATTAAATCAGGGGCCTTATGACGCTGAGTTATACTGTCAGAGATTCCGTAGGTGGGCAGTCCTGACCAAATGGAATGACGACGCTTTGGCAGCCCTTTTCCGGAAGGGTCTGTCAGATAATGTAAAGGATGTTATGGTGGGATTCCCTGTCCCCTCTGGTCTCAATGATTCTATGTCATTACCGATTCAAATTGACAGACGTTTGCGTGAGCGGAGAAGTATGCGTGGAATGGTGTTGCCTTGTGAACCAGCTTCTGAACCCATGCAGTGTGATAGAGTGGTGTCTGGGGCACAGCGTCATGAGTTTCGAAAGCGCAATGGGTTATGTTTCTACTGTGGTGATGCCTCTCATGCTATTTCAGTCTGCCCTAAGCGGGGAAGACGTTTTGCACGCTCAGTTGTCTTGGGTAGTGTTCAGACTAAGTTTTTATTAACTGTCACTCTGATATGCTCTCTGTCCTCATTTTCTGCTCAGGCTTTCGTTGATTCTGGAGCAGCTATTAACCTGATGGATTATGATTTTGCTAAACGTTGTGGGTTTCCCTTGATACCCCTACAGAAGTCTATTCCCCTACTGGGGATCGATTCTACCCCTTTGGCTGAGAATAAACCCCAGTTTTCTACTCAGGTGATAATGAGGGTTGAACCTGATCACCAGGAGTGCTGCAAATTTTTGGTTCTGTATAATCTGCATTACATTATCGTGCTGGGTTTCCCTTGGTTACAGTCTCATAATCCTGTTTTGGATTGGAAATCTGTGTCTGTAACCAGTTGGGGCTGCCAATGTGTTAATACCAACACTCCTGTTTTTTCTGCCTCCCCCCAGGCTCAGGATGTTCCTGACTTTTTGATTGATTTTTCTGATGTGTTTAGCGAAAGTAAATCTGCATCCTTGCCTCCCCATAGGAGCTATGACTGCGCTATTGAATTAGTGCCGGGTAGTAAATTCCCTAAAGGTTGCCTTTTTAACTTGTCTGTACCTGAACATGACGCTATGCGGTCTTATATCAAGGAATCATTGGAGAAGGGTCATATCAGACCATCCTCTTCACCCTTAGGTGCCGGTTTTTTCTTTGTGGCCAAAAAAGATGGTTCATTAAGGCCGTGTATTGATTATCGTCTCTTGAACAATATTACTGTGAAATATCAATACCCGTTACCCTTGATTTCTGACCTGTTTTCCAGGGTGAAAAGCGCTACTTGGTTTACCAAGCTTGACCTCAGGGGGGCGTATAACCTTATTCGCATTAAGCACGGTGATGAATGGAAGACGGCATTCAATACCCCTGAAGGGCATTTTGAGTACCTAGTGATGCCCTTTGGGCTCACTAATGCTCCTTCCGTCTTCCAGTCCTTCATGAATGACATTTTCAGGGATTTTGTGGACAAATTTCTGATTGTTTATTTGGATGATATCTTGATTTTTTCTAATGACTGGGACTCTCATGTGAAACATGTTCGAACTGTGTTCCAGATTTTGAGAGAGAATGCTCTGTATGTGAAGGGATCAAAGTGTCTTTTTGGCGTACAGAGGATCTCATTTCTGGGATTCATTTTGTCCCCATCTGTTATTGAAATGGACCCGGTCAAGGTTCAGGCCATCTGTGATTGGGTCCAACCTACTTCATTAAAGGCTCTTCAGAGATTTTTGGGTTTTGCCAATTTTTATCGTAAATTTATTGGTAATTTCTCGGTTATTGTTAAACCATTAACTGATTTGACCAGAAAGGGTTCTGATGTGGTGAATTGGCCTCCTGAGGCAGTCTCTGCGTTTCAGGAACTTAAGCAGAGATTCACTTCTGCTCCTGTTCTACGGCAGCCTGATGTTTCTCTGCCATTTCAGGTGGAGGTTGATGCCTCTGAAATTGGGGCAGGTGCCGTTTTGTCCCAAAAAGATCCAGAGACCTCTAAAAGTAACCCTTGTGCCTTTTTCTCTCGAAAATTTTCTCCTACTGAACGTAATTATGACATGGGTAATCGGGAGTTATTGGCCATGAAGTGGGCTTTTGAAGAGTGGAGACATTGGCTGGAGGGAGCCAAACATCAGGTGGTGGTCCTTACGGACCATAAGAATCTGGTCTATTTGGAATCTGCCAAGCGACTCAATCCTAGACAGGCCAGGTGGGCCTTGTTTTTCACACGTTTTAATTTTGTGGTTTCCTTTCTTCCTGGCACTAAGAATGTTAAGGCGGATGCCCTCTCGAGGAGTTTCCTTGCGGACTCTCCTGAGTTATCTGATCCTTCTGTTATTTTGAAAGAGGGTGTAGTTCTTTCCGCCATCTCGCCCAATTTGAGACTTGCTCTGGAGGGGTGTCAGGAGGATAGGCCCGAGTGCTGCCCTGTTGGAAAATTGTTTGTCCCGGACCAGTGGAAAAAGAGTGTGATGTCTGAGATTCATTGTTCCGCATTGGCTGGGCATCCCGGAATTTTTGGTACCAGAGACTTGGTTAGTCGGTCCTTTTGGTGGCCTACCTTGTCTCGTGATGTCAGGGAATTTGTGCAGTCCTGCGGGACTTGCTCTCGCTCCAAGCCTTGCTCTCGCTCTAGTGGTTTGTTGATGCCATTGCCTGTGCCCAAGAGACCATGGACCCATATCTCTATGGATTTCATTTCCGACCTTCCTGTTTCTCAGAGAATGACCACCATCTGGGTAATTTGTGATAGGTTTTCCAAAATGATACATCTTGTGCCATTACCTAAGTTGCCTTCCTCCTCTGAATTGGTGCCGTTGTTCTTTCAGCACGTGGTTCGTTTACACGGCATTCCTGAGAACATTGTGTCTGACAGAGGAGTCCAGTTTGTTTCCAGATTTTGGAGGACTTTTTGTTCTAAACTGGGTGTTCAATTGTCTTTCTCCTCGGCATTTCATCCTCAGACCAATGGTCAAACTGAGAGAACAAACCAGACATTGGAGACTTATCTTAGATGCTTTGTGTCTGCTGATCAGGATGACTGGGTCTCTTTTTTACCTTTGGCTGAGTTTGCTCTTAATAATAGGGCTAGCTCTGCCACTTTGATGTCTCCGTTTTTCTGTAATTCTGGGTTTCACCCTCGATTTTCTTCAGGACAGACGGAGGCTTCTGTCTGTCCAGGTGTTGACTCTGTTGTGGAGCGTATGCAACAGATTTGGGATCAGGTAGTAGAGAGGTTGTCCCTCTCTCAGGAGAAGGCCCAGCGGTTTGCTAACCGGCATAGGACTGATGGTCCTCGGTTTAAAGTGGGGGACTTGGTCTGGTTGTCCTCAAAGAATATTCCTATGAGAGTAGCATCTCCTAAATTTAAGCCTAGGTTCATTGGACCTTATAAGATCATTGAGATTCTTAATCCTGTTTCTTTTCGTTTGCTTCTTCCAGGGACATTTAAGATCCATAACGTGTTCCACAAGTCCTTGTTGAAGAGGTTTGTTGAGCCAGTGGTTCCTGCTGCTGTGCCTCCTGACCCTGTTTTGGTTGAGGGCAATCTGGAGTATGTGGTTGAGAAAATATTAGATTCTCGTTTTTCTAGACGGAAACTCCAGTATTTGGTTAAGTGGAGAGGTTATGGTCAGGAAGACAATTCTTGGGTGTTTGCTTCGGACATCCATGCTAGGAGACTCATCCGTGCGTATCATAGAACTCATCCTGACCAACCTGGTTGCTCAAATGAGGGTTCGGTGACCCCTCCTCAAGGGGGGGTACTGTTGTGAATGGGTTTGAGATGAGTTCTGAGCAGAGACTCCCTCTGGTGGTTACAAGCGGTACTGGTCTGTTCAGTGAAGATTGTGAGGACTGGGAATCAGGTGTTACTGACTGGTCTTATATAAGGGAGTCACCTTCCCATCAGGGTTGCCGGTGATCAATTGTTCTGGTCTGAATCCTTCATTCCTGTTTCCCTTGTAGCCTGCTGTGTCGTGTCTGCATCTCCTGCTAACAGATAAGACATTTTCTTCTTTTTGTTTTTGTACTATATTTTTGCATTTTGTCCTGCACTTCTTTGGGGCCTTCTGGGTCCCCTTCGGGGCTTTTGCCCTCTCAGTTTAGTTCAGCCATTGATGTTTGTACTTTTGCTTTTTCCAGTTTTTTCAGTGGCTGCTGTTTTGATTTTGTTACACCAGAGAACTAATTTAGGTGGTAGAGGTCGTGTGATCTCAGGTGATTTTGAAATTAGTAGAGTTGGTGCTTTTCAGGGTTTTCTGGGATTGCAGTAAGTACCCTTCCTATCCTTTTCTATTTAGTTAGTTTGGGCCCCAGCGTTTGCTCATACTATTTTCTTTCTGTGTCAGTATTTCTTCTTGTCTAACCGCCATTACTTGTTTGGGGGCTTTCTATTATCTTTGGGGTTCTGCTCCGGGCAGATAGCTTTCCTATTTCTATCTTTAGGTGTAGTTAGTTTCTCAGGCTGTGACGAGGCGTCTAGGACCAACGTAGGAACGCTCCACGGCTGCCTCTAGTTGTGGTGGCTAGTCAGGGTACTGCAATCTCATAGATTCCAACTGCTCTGGTGTATTGCCTTTTTTACCTGCACTCCTCAGCTACCGAAACATAACAGCAAGCGCTAAATATTCCAGCATATTTTCTATTCAAAAAGTCAAATGGCGCTCCTTCCCTTCTGAGCCCTGCCGTGCGCCCAAACAGTGGTTTATGACCACATATGAGGTATCTGTGTACTCAGGAGAAATTGCCCAACAAATTTTAGGATCCAATTTATACTGTTGCCCATGTGAAAATGAAAAAAACTGAGGCTATAAGAAAATTTTTGTGAAAAAAAAGTACTTTCTTTTTTTTACAGATCAAT
Source organism: Oophaga sylvatica (assembly GCA_033576555.1). Lineage (NCBI taxonomy): Eukaryota > Metazoa > Chordata > Amphibia > Anura > Dendrobatidae > Oophaga > Oophaga sylvatica. The sequence continues at coordinate 34,889 of JARQOD010002189.1, forward strand.
TTGTGAAGTACCTGGGGGTTCAAAGTGATCACTATGCATCTAGATAAGTTCCTTAGGGGGTCTAGTTTCCAAAATGGGGTCACTTGTGGGGAGCTCCAATGTTTAGGCACACAGGGACTCTCCAAATGTGACATGGCAACCGCTAAATATTCCAGCATATTTTCCATTCAAAAAGTCAAATGGCGCTCCTTCCCTTCTGAGCCCTGCCGTGCGCCCATACAGTGGTTTATGACCACATATGAGGTATCTGTGTACTCAGGAGAAATTGCCCAGCAAATTTTAGGATCCATTTTATCCTGATGCCCATGTAAAAATGAAAAAATTGATGCTAAAGAAAATTTTTGTTGGAAAAATTAAAATGTCCATTTTTTCCTTCCACGTTGCTTTAGTTCCTGTGAAGCACCTGAAGGGTTAATAATCTACTTGAATGTAGTTTTGAGTAGCTTGAGGGGTGCAGTTTTAGAATGGTGTCACTTTTGGGTATTTTCTGCCATATAGACCCCTCAAAGTGACTTCAAATGTGAGGTGGTCCCTAAAAAAAATGGTTTTGTAAATTTTGCTGTAGAAATGAGAAATCGCTGGTCAACTTTTAACCCTTATAACTTCCTAACAAAAAAAAATATTGTTCCCAAAATTGTGCTGATGTAAAGTAGACATGTGGGAAATGTTATTTATTAACTATTTTGTGTCACATAACTCTCTGGTTTAACAGAATAAAAATTAAAAATTTGAAAATTACAAAATTTTCAGAATTTTCACCAAATTTCCATTTTTTTCACAAATAAACGCAAAAATTATCGACCTAAATTTACCACTAACATGAAGCCCAATATGTCACGAAAAAACAATCTCAGAATCGCTAGGATCCGTTGAAGCGTTCCTGAGTTATTACCTCATAAAGGGACACTGGTCAGAATTGCAAAAAATGGCAAGGTCTTTAAGGTCAAAATAGGCTGGGTCATGAAGGGGTTAATAGGATAGTGAAGATCAGTTGATGTTACATGTCCTTTCTGAGAGAAAACAGATGCAAAATAGGAATTTAAAAGTTCAGCCTTCTCAACATCCTGTCTTACCATTTCATCATTTTCATCCTTTAAAAATCCTATAGCATCTTTGACTTTTCTTTTACTTTTGATGTATCCCCAAAATCCTTTTTTATTGCTTTTGACATCTCTTGGAAGTCTTAATTCATTGTCAGCTTTAGGATAATCTGATTCTTGCCCTGCAGGTTCTGCAGATGGCATTATATTCTTCTTTAGATATGCCTCCCTCTTTCCATTTGATAAACATTTCTTTTTCCTTTTTAGCATGTGCTTAAGTTCTGTGTTCATCCATCCTGGTTTCCTTAAATGCTTCCCATTCTTCCCTCTTTTTGGAATTGTTAACGATTGTGCTTTGAGAATCTAATTTTTCAAGATTTGCCATCCTTCCTGGACATTTTTGTCCTTAAGGATATCCAGCCATTGGATCCCTCCAATTCCTTTCTGAGTCCCTTAAAATCTGCCTTTCTGAAATCTAACCTTGACGTCTGAGTCTTCACAGGTCTTCCTCCTCTTGTTATCCAAAATTCTAAAATAGCATGGTCACTACCTCCTAGGGTCCCAGCCACTCTTACCTCCTCAACCATTTCCTCCCTGTTTATAAGGATTAGATCCAAGGTAACAGATCCCCTTGTTTTCTCCCTTACCTTTTGGAAGATAAAGTTGTCAGCAAGAGAGGATAAGAATTTCCTTGACCTGTTAGTTTTGCGTGAGAGAGATTCCCAACAAATGTCTGGATAGTTGAAATCTCCCATGACCACTATGTCATATTTTTTGGAGAACTTGGCCATTTGACATATACATATATTATACACCCGGCAACTTATACATATATTATACACCCGACTTATACATATATTATACACCCGACAACTTATACATATATTATACACCCGACATATACATATATTATACACCCGACAACTTATACATATATTATACACCCGACATATACATATATTATACACCCAACATCTACATATATTATACACCCGACATATACATATATTATACACCCGACATATTATACATATATTATACACCCGACAACTACATATATTATACACCCGACATATTATACATATAGTATACACCAGACATATTATACATATATTATACACCCGACATATACATATATTATACACCCAACATATACATATATTATACACCCGACATATTATACATATATTATACACCCGACAACTTACACATATACACCCGGCATAGAATCATAGAATGGTAGAGTTGGAAGGGACCTCCTGGGCCATCTGGTCCAACCCCCTGCTCAAAGCAGGATTCTCTAAATCATCCCAGATGTCTGTCCAGCCTCTGTTTGAAGACTTCCATTGAAGGAGAACGCACCACCTCTCGTGGCAGCCTGTTCCACTCATTGATTACTCTAACTGTCAAAAAGTTTTTTCTAATATCTAATCTGTGTCTCCTCCCATTCAGTTTCATCCCATTGCTTCTAGTCTTTCCTTGTGCAAATGAGAATAAAGATGATCCTTCTACAATGTGACAGCCCTTGAGATATTTGTAGATAGCTATTAAGTCTCCTCTCAGTCTTCTTTTTTGCAAGCTAAACATCCCCAAATCCTGTAACCGTTCCTCATAGGACATGGTTTGCAGACCGGTCACCGTTCTGGTCGCTCTTCTCTGAACTTGCCCAAGATTGTTGATGTCTTTTTTAAAATGTGATGGCCAAAACTGGACACAGTATTCCAGATGAGGTCTGACCAAAGAGGAGTAGAGGGCAATAATGACCTCACGTGATCTAGACTGTATGCTTCTGTTGATACATCCTAGAATTGCATTTGTCTTTTTTGCTGCTGCATCACACTGTTGACTCATGTTCATTCTGTGATCAATTAGTATACCCAAGTCTTTTTCACATGTGCTGTTACTTAGCCCTATTCCTCCCATTTTGTATATGCTTTTTTCATTTTTATTGCCCAGATGTAGTACTTTGCATTTTTTCCTGTTAAAATCCATTCTGTTAGTTGCTGCCCACTGCTCCAGTTTATTTATATCTTTTTGAATCCTCTCTCTCTCTTCTCTAGTATTAGCTACCCCTCCTAGCTTTGTGTCATCAGCAAATTTGATCAGTTTACCCTCAATTCCTTCATCTAAATCATTGATAAAGATATTGAACAATACGGGGCCCAGGACAGAGCCTTGTGGTACCTCACTTGATACATTCTTCCAACTGGATGTGTAGCCATTTACGACCACTCTTTGGGTCCGATCACTAAGCCAGTTATGAATCCACCTAACAGTTGCCTTGTCCATTCCATACTTAGTCATTTTTTCAATAAGGATTGTGTGAGATACTTTGTCAAATGCTTTGCTGAAGTCAAGATATACTATATCTACAGCATTTCCTTGATCCACCCAGTCAGTGATTCTGTCATAGAAGCAAATTAAGTTAGTCTGACATGACTTATTAGTTACAAACCCATGCTGACTCTGTTTAATCACTTCATTCTTATCCAGGTACTTACATACATGTTCTTTAATAATTTGTTCAAAGATCTTTCCTAGTGTAGAAGTCAGACTCACCGGAATATAGTTCCCTGGGTCCACCTTCTTCCCCTTTTTGAAGATAGGAACAACATTTGCTCTTCTCCAGTCTTCTGGGACTTCTCCTGTTCTCCAAGAATTTTCAAAGATTATGGACAGTGGTTCAAGAATTTCTTCTGCTATCTCCTTCAGTACTCTGGGATGTAATTCATCTGGACCTGGAGACTTGAATTCATTTATGTTAGCTAAGTGTTTCCTCACTGTCTTTCTGTTTATAGATATCCTGGATTCTTCTATTCCTTTAATAGGACAGTGAAGATCAGTTGATGTTACATTTCCTTTCTGAGAGAAAACAGATGCAAAATAGGAATTTAAAAGTTCAGCCTTCTCAACATCCTGTCTTACCATTTCATCATTTTCATCCTGTAAAAATCCTATAGCATCTTTGACTTTTCTTTTACTTTTGATGTATCCCCAAAATCCTTTTTTATTGCTTTTGACATCTCTTGCAAGCCTTAATTCATTGTCAGCTTTAGGATAATCTGATTCTTGCCCTGCAGGTTCTGCAGACGGCATTATATTCTTCTTTAGATATGCCTCCCTCTTTCCATTTGATAAACATTTCTTTCTTCCTTTTTAGCATGTGCTTAAGTTCTGTGTTCATCCATCCTGGTTTCCTTAAATGCTTCCCATTCTTCCCTCTTTTTGGAATTGTTAACGATTGTGCTTTGAGAATCTCATTTTTCAAGATTTCCCATCCTTCCTGGACATTTTTGTCCTTAAGGATATCCAGCCATTGGATCCCTCCAATTCTCTTTCTGAGTCCCTTAAAATCTGCCTTTCTGAAATCTAACCTTGACATCTGAGTCTTCACAGGTCTTCCTCCTCTTGTTATCCAAAATTCTAAAATAGCATGGTCACTACCTCCTAGGGTCCCAGCCACTCTTACCTCCTCAACCATTTCCTCCCTGTTTATAAGGATTAGATCCAAGGTAACAGATCCCCTTGTTTTCTCCCCTACCTTTTGGAAGATAAAGTTGTCAGCAAGAGAGGATAAGAATTTCCTTGACCTGTTAGTTTTGCGTGAGAAAGATTCCCAACAAATGTCTGGATAGTTGAAATGTCCCATGACCACTATGTCATATTTTTTGGAGAACTTGGCCATTTGACATATACATATATTATACACCCGGCAACTTATACATATATTATACACCCGACTTATACTGTACATATATTATACACCTGACAACTTATACATATATTATACACCCGACATATACATATATTATACATCCGACTTATACATATACTAGATGGTGGCCCGATTCTAACGCATCGGGTATTCTAGAATATGTATGTAGTTTACGTATAGAGGCTGCTGGGGTGTATATAGAGGTTGCTGGGGTGTATATAGAGGCTGTTGCAGCTGGGGTGTATATAGAGGCTGCTGCTGAGGTGTATATAGAGGCTGCTGGGGAATATATAGAGGCTGCTGGGGTGTATATAGAGGCTGCTGCTGCTGGGGTGTATATAAAGGTTGCTGGGCTGTATATAGAGGCTGCTGGGCTGTATATAGAGGCTGCTGCTGATGGGGTGTATATAGAGGCTGCTGCTGCTGGGGTGTATATAGAGGATGCTGTTGGAGTGTATATAGAGGCTGCTGCTGCAGGGGTGTATATAGAGGCTGCTGCTGGGGTGTATATAGATGCTGCTGCTGCTGGGGTGTATATAGAGGCTGCTGTTGGGGTGTATATAGGGCTGCTGCTGCAGGGGTGTATATAGAGGCTGCTGCTGGGGTGTATATAGAGGCTGCTGCTGGGGTGTATATAGAGGCTGCTGCTGCAGGGGTGTATATAGAGGCTGCTGCTGCAGGGGTGTATATAGAGGCTGCTGCTGCTGGGGTGTATATAGAGGCTGCTGGGGTGTATATAGAGGCTGCTGGGGTGTATATAGAGGCTGCTGCTGGGGTGTTTATAGAGGTTGCTGGGGTGTATATAGAGGCTGCTGGGTTGTATATAGAGGCTGCTGGGCTGTATATAGAGGATGCTGGGGTGTATATAGAGGCTGCTGCTGCTGGAGTGTATATAGAGGCTGCTGGGGTGTATATAGAGGCTGCTGCTGCAGTGTATATAGAGGCTGCTGCTGCTGGGGTGTGTATAGATGCTGCTGGGGTGTATATAGAGGCTGCTGGGTTGTATATAGAGGCTGCTGGGCTGTATATAGAGGCTGCTGGGGTGTATATAGAAGCTGCTGCTGCTGGGGTGTATATAGAGGCTGCTGTGGTGTATATAGAGGCTGCTGCTGGGGTGTATATGTGTAGCCCTGGTACACAATACCAGGAGGATGAGTGGAGAGGTAACAGTTAAGGTCTCTTCATGACATCATGTACACTTCTGACACACCCAGCAGGGGTGTGGAAGGGAGTGATTTCTAGTCAGTCAGTTTCCTGTCCTTGGACAGAGTAGACGTGTCCAGTTTGAGCCTGTCATCAGTTCAGAACGTGGAGGCTGGTACAGGTGGTCTAATTCACCTTAGCCTAGTCAGAGCTGTGCCCCACTGGAAGAAAGACTGAACTATCTATTAAGAGTCGAGCAAATCGAAGGGCAAAGTGGAAGGAAGATTATTGGAAAAGTGCGTTTGGCTTGGAGAAGTCCTGCACATTGCTACCGGTCACTGGGGACCGAAGGATCACTATTAGCTACAAGCATAGTGAAGAGAAAACCAGAGATTTACCGGACCCTAGGTCGCGGCAAACAAGCCCCTTATAGTCAGTATGTAACTGGGGTCAGGGGAAGTGAAGACTTTGAGTTTCTGCAGGACAAAATAAGAATTCAGCTCCCTCATAGAAAGGCTCCTAACACTAAATTGACTGGGAAGCACAGCTTTGGATAAGCTGGAATCATAGAGGGGACTACGCTTCAGGCTGGTCGTACTCATCTTCATTGGACAGTAAAGGAGGCCCCTAACTTGCTTAGCTGTTGCCTCAAAGCTCATCCTCCACCAACCCCATCAGCCTCCCTGGGACCTGCTTGAACATCTTACAAGTAAAGGTATGGAAAGACGCTGATCGTGTGAGACTGAGTTATTATTGCATGCCTGCACAATCCCTACCTAACTCCCGATCTGAGGGACCAGTCCCACCTGTAGGGGACCCGACATCTAGCTGCATCACCATCCCCTCAGAGATCTACAGCAGCGCTGGTACAAATTACCAGAATACTACAGGTGGCGTCACGAACTGTATATAAACCTATCCCCTGTAAATATATCCCCAACATACGCCAGACCGCCAGGGCCACAGACCGAGCCACCGCTACCTGTGACAATCCCCATAGACTTCCATGGGCTCGGCTCTGAGTACCCCATTGCCCTGGTAACCCACAATTGTGGTGGCGGGTCGACACAAAAACTTGGCGTCACGAACAGGATCCGAAACTTGCAGCATTGCGAGCCCTGTGTGCCTGTGGAGTGTTTTGATGAAAAAGACTGTTGCTATTGTTTGGCGCTAAAATCCGCCATTTTGCCGCCATATTCGCGCCCTCAGGCGCTGGAGAAGAAGGTGGGCGGACCTGAAAAAGCGTGCAAAGTCTTGGACACGCCCCCAACCTGCACCCCAAACTGCATAGCAATCTGCGTCGCAAACCGCATCGCAAACTGCATAGCAATCTGCTTTGCAAACAGCATCGCGAACTGCATAGCAAACCGCATCGCAAACCGCATCACAATCTGCATCGCAAACCGCATCGCAAACTGCATAGCAATCTGCATCACAATCCGCATAGCAAACTGTATCACAATCTGCATTGCAATCCGCATCGCAAATTGCATCGCAAAATAGAGCGGCAGGTCCTGCGACAGGAAGTGAACGCTCTGACATCAGAGCGCCTGCGACGAAGGTCCTGTTCCCACTGCGGTGCCTGTGAAGTAGCAGCATCTGAAACCGGTAGGCTCCGTTTAACCAAGGGGGCGCTAAGATGTCACAACAACCGGCTGACAGTGCGGCCCCGGCCGGAGTCCCCAATCCCGCACCGTCTGGTATTGTAGCGCCAGATGGGGGCGCAGGCCCTGCACCCAGTCCGGTAGTCCCGATCATGCCACTAACGCTCCCATATATGCCTGGGGCGAAATGGCTTCCCCAATACAGCGGTGAGCCAGGCACATTAGCAGGCTTCAAGCGGAAGTTATGCAGCATCCTAGAAATGTACTCCATGCCTGAGAGACAAAAAGCTGCTGTGCTAATAGGGCAGCTAACTGGCGCTGCTGAGAGGGAAGTGGAGACTTGGGATACCGTTGATCAGGAGTCGGTACCTGCGATCTTCCTGAAGCTGCATGCCATATTTGAAGACCGCACAGAAACGGATCTCCGGATGGCCTTCTATCACTGTTCACAACAGCCAGGTGACAGCATTCGGGACTATGCTTGCCGACTACAGGGAGCCCTGAGAGCCCTCAAGCAAATTAACCATTTAAATGCAATCGACGAGAATAGAATGCTGAAAGAACAATTTATACAGGGATTGAGACCCCCAGAGGAACGCAGAACTGTAAATTGGTGGTCCTTAGATCATCCGGATGCTACCTTTGATGCCCTAAAGGACATGGCAATAAAAGGGCTGCGGCCCCTGGGCAAACCTGAGGTGGCCACCCAACATCATCAGGGTGAAGTCACTCTGGAACCGGCAGTAACCCCCTGTTCCCCGTTAGTGGCTGAAGCCAAAGCGCAGGTGACACCTCCTAGTGAATTGGACTGTCTGCGCTCAGAGGTGCGCCAGCTGACTAAAAATCTGGCCGCTGTGATGAGTGCCCTACAGCTGCGGAAAGAGGAGGAAGGGAAGATCTTGTTAGCTGACTGCCCAGAGGACGTTCCGTGGATGCACCGGAGAAGAAAGAAGACGTCGCCCCCCCGGAGGAGGACAACGCCACCCCCAGGAGCAACCTCTGATCAACACCCTCCTCGTCGAGAGATCATCTGTTATCGCTGCAACCGGAAAGGTCATCTGTCTCCACAGTGTCCTTTAAACGGGCAGAACCTGGGTCCAAGGGCCAACACCCAGGAGAATACCCGTCAGGCCCTCTAGACTGGAACCGCAGGTATGTGGGCGGGCGACCCTACCTGTCTATTATTCTAGATGGTATTGCTGTTCCAGCATTGTTAGACACTGGGTCCCAGGTGACCCTAATACCTGATGCTCTATATACCAAGTACTGGTCAATGGACAGTCTTAAACCTCCGAGCCTTGACTTTACTGTGTATGCTTCTAATGGTCTTCCTGTAGAAGTACTCGGAACAAAATGTGTAGATGTAAAGGTGGGCAGAGAGGAGTTGAAAGACCAAGGGCTTCTGGTAGTAAAGACTGTAAATGAGGAGAACGGTTTAAATATCATTTTGGGTACTAACATTATCGGTAATTGTTTGGGAGAAGTTGTGTTCTTACTCCAACAGCTCGCTGAGATTGCCCGACCAGGGCAGAGAGGAGTAATCCAAAGAGAGATCCGGGCCCTGGTGTGTCAGCAGCAAGCGAAGCTTACCGACGGCGAAATTGGTAATGTACGGGTCACTGACTCAGATCCTATTGTGATACCCCCAATGAGTGAAATGATCATTTGGTGCAGGGCAGCCATAGGTCTGAGAGGACAGAATTACCAAGCTGTAGTAGAACCCCACCATTCAGAACATAGACCTACACTTATGACTGCTAGAGGAGTAGTAGAAGTGGTGAATGGAAGAGTACCGGTACGGCTTCTCAATTGGGGAGATGATGAGGTAAATTTACCCCGTTATGCAACCATTGCTAAACTTCATGCTGTTGATAATAATTCTATTCTCCCGGCTGAGTCCTTAGACTCCTGTCAAATAGAGGAGGACAATGACCCAGCAACCCAGGTGGCGGAATGGTGTCAGCAACTCCATGTTGGGACGGACACCACTCCCGCTCACCAGAAACAAGGGGTATTACGGGTGGTGCAAGAGTACGCCCAAGTGTTTAGCAAAAATCCACTTGATTTTGGGACAATTAAGGGAGTACAACATCATATCCCTACTGGCAGTCATCCTCCCATCAAAGAGCGGTATAGGCCCATACCTCCAGCTCATTATCAGAAAGCTAAAGAAATGTTGAATGATATGAAGAAAGCTGGGGTGATAAGGGATAGTTGTAGCCCCTGGGCAGCCCCTCTAGTTCTGGTTAAAAAGAAAGATGGTAGTATGAGAATGTGTGTGGATTACAGGCAGGTGAACCGCATAACACACAAGGATGCATACCCGTTACCACGTATAGAGGAATCATTAGCTGCTCTGAAAACGGCTAACTACTTTTCTACCCTCGATCTGACTAGTGGTTACTGGCAAGTGGCTGTGGCTGAGGAGGATCGTGAGAAAACGGCTTTCACCACCCCAATGGGGCTCTGTGAGTTCGACAGAATGCCGTTTGGGCTCAGTAGTGCCCCAGGAACATTTCAGAGAGTGATGGAAAATTGTCTGGGACATCTCAATTTTGAAACCGTGCTGCTATACCTAGACGACGTTATCGTGTATTCCAAGACATATGAGGACCATCTGAAGCACCTGGCAGAAGTATTCGAGTCCCTGTCCAGGTACGGGATGAAGTTGAAACCCTCAAAATGCCATCTACTCAAACAGAAGGTACAATACTTGGGGCACATCGTCAGTTCGGAAGGAGTAGCGCCGGACCCAGAGAAAGTCACTGCCATCCAGAAGTGGCCGGAGCCGAAAAACCTTAAGGAAGTGCGACAGTTCCTGGGACTAACGGGTTACTACAGGAGATTCGTGAAAGATTACACGAAGAAGGCAGCTCCTTTACAGGACCTCCTGGTAGGACAATCCTTAAAGAGCAGAAACCCTCCCTTTAATTGGGGTAAAGAACAGGCTGAAGCATTCCAAAAGATGAAAGAGATCCTGACAGGTGATGAGATCTTAACCTATCCTGATTACAGCCAACCGTTCCTGTTGTACACCGACGCCAGTAATGAAGGTTTGGGAGCAGTTCTCAGTCAGAAGCAGAATGGCCAAGAAAAAGTCATCGCATATGCCAGCAGAAAACTCAGGCCAACTGAAAGGAATCCGGAAAATTATAGCAGCTTCAAGCTAGAGTTTCTGGCGCTGGTCTGGGCCATTACTGAAAGATTTAAGCACTATCTGGCCTCCAATAAGTTCACTGCGTTTACAGATAACAACCCCTTAACGCACCTGGAAACCGCCAAGCTGGGTGCCATGGAGCAGCGATGGATGGCTCGGTTGTCCAATTACCAGTTTACTATCAAGTACCGGGCAGGTCGAAAGAATGCTAATGCTGATGCGTTGTCCCGAAGGCCGCATGACTCTGACACGGAAGAAGAATCGGACGACCTGGAAGAAATTGAGCTACCTGCGTTCCATCGAAATGGGGTAGTCCACGAGCATCGAGTCCACAGAAAGCAGTATGGTGCAACATTAAATCCTTTACCCCATCATAGCTGGAAAGAGACTCAGGACAGTGATCCAGTGGTCAGCCGCATCAAGGAGTTGTTAAGACAGGAAGGCTCCTCTCTGGAAAAGGATGCACCTATGTCAGCCAAGCTCCTGTGGAACGAGAAAAGCAGGTTGTTCCTATACCGTGAGAAGTTGTGCAGGAGATACGTCAACCCCAGAACCCATGAGATGGTCTGGCAAATCGTGGTCCCCAAGGCAGACGTCCCAGTGGTGTTGGAAGCATACCACGATCAAGCAGGACACTTTGGCTGGAGGAAGCTGGAGACCCTGTTGAGATGCCGGTTCTACTGGGTAGGGATGCGCAGCTCCATCGAGAGGTGGTGTCGGAACTGTGGACCCTGTGGTCTCAGAAGAAAGGACTACGGTAGTCAGAAGGCACCCCTGCAACCTATCCGGACGACTCGTCCTCTGGAGATTGTGGCCCTGGACCATGTCAAATTGTCGCCAAGTAGATCTGGATACTCATACGCCTTGACCATGGTGGACCATTACTCCAGATTTCTGGTAGTTGTTCCAGTTAAGGACCAGACCGCGGTGACGGCAGCGAAGACCTTTCAAGCAAGTTTCTGCAGACCGCATGGGTATCCCGAGCAAGTCTTAACCGATCAGGGACCTGCTTTTGAAGCTGATCTATTCAAGGAATTCTGCCACATGTATGGGTGCAAGAAAATTAGAACAACACCATATCACCCTCAAACCAACGGTCTTTGTGAAAAGATGAACCATATTGTCCTTGACTTGTTGAGATCCATACCGTTGGAAGACAGGAATCGATGGCCAGATTTACTACCTGATTTGGTTGATTTGTACAACCATATACCTGTAAGCTCAACTAACTGCACTCCAGCCTATCTTATGAGAGCAAGGCCCGGAAAACTACCAATGGATTTAGAACTTGGAGTGGTAGAACCGAAGGCAGACGACGCTGTTGAAAACTGGGACGTCAATCGGCAAGAGCAATACAGAAGAGTACAAATCTGTGTGGAGGAAAGTCTCAATAAGGCACGGGAGAAACAGGAAGATGTTTACAACCGAAATGCTCCTGCCAAGCCTTTGATGCCTGGAGAGGTAGTATTAAAAAGAAAAAGGAAGATGCACAAATTGGATAATCAGTGGGAGCAAGAACCCTACGTCATACAAGATTCTAAATATGACAACAGAAAAGTTTGTGTCGTCAGTAAGGACGGAGGAAGAACAACAATCACTGTGTCCAGAGATCATTTGAAATTGTGTCCAGAACACTTAAAGAGTTGTGAAAAGAACCCTGTCCTCAATCAAAGAGAAAGAAAGGAAGAGGTCATCCACACCGATCTGGGAGATTTTCCTGCGGATTGGCCTAGACTGGGAGATGCTGTGATAATTCCAGTGTTGCAGTTTTATCAGCCACAAGAGGAAGTTTTACCTCCAGTTGTGCCTGTGGTGCCAGTTGAGCCCGCTCAGGAGTTACCCATCCCAGCAACACCTCAACCTGTGGAATCTCAAGATGGATCATCGGAAGCAGCGCCCCATACTATGGGATCTCCTGGTGAAGCTGACTCACACCGCCCAGCCATCAGTACGCTTGCCAGATCCATAGAAAGATTAAGGCAGTTCTATAGTTTGCCGTTACGCAGTGCAGACAGATCGCAACTTGATATACCTGAAACTACACCACGTAGATCAGAGAGAATCACAAAAGGGAAATTACCCATTAGATATCAGCAGTAGTTATAACGAATTTATGTGAACATTGTAAAAAGTCTATATATATAAATGTGTTTTTCTCTAGTATGTCTTCGTTTAACAATGGACTCAGAGGCTGAGGACTGAGCCAGCCCAAAAACTGTATCCTGTAAATAGTTGCACTAAAGTGCCTTTTTAATGGTTTCACATGAAACCTTGACTTACCTCTGAACCAAAAACCCGTGTGGTGTGGCACTGAGTGAGGTCTGCATTTGGATGTCCTGCAGCCCACCCAGGACCTACGTTGAAGGTTTGGTGCGGGTCCTTCACAAGTATACTGTATATTTATTGAATGCTATTTAATACTTTTGTATTTCTATATAAAATGTTAATGTTCGCAACGTTCAAGATATCCTCACCTCCCGGATGGGACGAATTACTGTTTATTGTTTAATGTTTATTGCATAAACAAAAATGTCTCTTTATATTTTACAGCCCGGGGTGCTGTCGTTTACCATGGGGGAATGTGTAGCCCTGGTACACAATACCAGGAGGATGAGTGGAGAGGTAACAGTTAAGGTCTCTTCGTGACATCATGTACACTTCTGACACACCCAGCAGGGTGTGGAAGGGAGTGATTTCTAGTCAGTCAGTTTCCTGTCCTTGGACAGAGTAGACGTGTCCAGTTTGAGCCTGTCATCAGTTCAGAACGTGGAGGCTGGTACAGGTGGTCTAATTCACCTTAGTCTAGTCAGAGCTGTGCCCCACTGGAAGAAAGACTGAACTATCTATTAAGAGTCGAGCAAATCGAAGGGCAAAGTGGAAGGAAGATTATTGGAAAAGTGCGTTTGGCTTGGAGAAGTCCTGCACATTGCTACCGGTCACTGGGACCGAAGGATCACTATTAGCTACAAGCATAGTGAAGAGAAAACCAGAGATTTACCGGACCCTAGGTCGCGGCAAACAAGCCCCTTATAGTCAGTATGTAACTGGGGTCAGGGGAAGTGAAGACTTTGAGTTTCTGCAGGACAAAATAAGAATTCAGCTCCCTCATAGAAAGGCTCCTAACACTAAATTGACTGGGAAGCACAGCTTTGGATAAGCTGGAATCATAGAGGGGACTACGCTTCAGGCTGGTCGTACTCATCTTCATTGGACAGTAAAGGAGGCCCCTAACTTGCCTAGCTGTTGCCTCAAAGCTCATCCTCCACCAACCCCATCAGCCTCCCTGGGACCTGCTTGAACATCTTACAAGTAAAGGTATGGAAAGACGCTGATCGTGTGAGACTGAGTTATTATTGCATGCCTGCACAATCCCTACCTAACTCCCGATCTGAGGGACCAGTCCCACCTGTAGGGGACCCGACATCTAGCTGCATCACCATCCCCTCAGAGATCTACAGCAGCGCTGGTACAAATTACCAGAATACTACAGGTGGCGTCACGAACTGTATATAAACCTATCCCCTGTAAATATATCCCCAACATACGCCAGACCGCCAGGGCCACAGACCGAGCCACCGCTACCTGTGACAATCCCCATAGACTTCCATGGGCTCGGCTCTGAGTACCCCATTGCCCTGGTAACCCACAATTGTGGTGGCGGGTCGACACATATATAGAGGCTGCTGCTGGGGTGTGTATAGATGCTGCTGGGGTGTATATAGAGACTGCTGGGGTGTATATAGAGGCTGCTGCTGCTGGGGTGTATATAGAGGCTGCTGTGGTGTATATAGAGGCTGCTGCTGGGGTGTATATAGAGGCTGCTGCTGGGGTGTGTATAGATGCTGCTGGGGTGTATATAGAGACTGCTGAGGTGTATATAGAGGCTGCTGGGGTGTACGTGGAGGCTGCTGCTGGGGTATATGTGGAGGCTGCTGCTGGGGTATATAGAGGCTGCTGCTGGGCTGTATATAGAGGCTGCTGCTGGGGTGTATATAGAGGCTGCTGCTGCTGGGGTGTGTATAGATGCTGCTGGGGTGTATATAGAGGCTGCTGGGCTGTATATAGAGGCTGCTGTTGGGGTGTATATAGAAGCTGCTGCTGCTGGGGTGTGTATAGATGCTGCTGGGGTGTATATAGAGGCTGCTGGGTTGTATATAGAGGCTGCTGGGCTGTATATAGAGGCTGCTGGGGTGTATATAGAAGCTGCTGCTGCTGGGGTGTATATAGAGTCTGCTGTGGTGTATATAGAGGCTGCTGCTGGGGTGTATATAGAGGCTGCTGCTGCTGGGGTGTGTATAGATGCTGCTGGGTGTATATAGAGGCTGCTGGGGTGTATATAGAGGCTGCTGGGGTGTACGTGGAGGCTGCTGCTGGGGTATATGTGGAGGCTGCTGCTGGGGTATATGTGGAGGCTGCTGCTGGGGTATATAGAGGCTGCTGCTGGTGGGTGTATATAGAGGCTGCTGGGGTGTATATAGAGGCTGCTGCTGGTGGGGTGTATAGAGGCTGCTGCTGGTGGGTCTGCGTGGAGGCTGCTGCTGGGGTTTACGTGGAGGCCACCGGTCAGGGTACTTCCGCTGGCTAGCGCCGGTCATCTCCCGGCTGCGTCGCCGCTGACCTCCATGCGGCAGGAGATGACCCGCGGCTAATGTTGAGAGATCGGCGGCTAGCGCCACTGATCTCCCGACGATAGCGGTGGCCTGCGTGGTTCAAATCCTGCACCAATTCACGGCCGGACTGCGCCTGTTGCATCGGGTATTCTAGAATATGTACGTAGTTTATTTATGAAGATTTAAGAATAATGCAATGAATACACAGGATTTTCCGGGTAAAATATATACATTACCATTAAATGTTATTGCCCATAGAACTGCTCAGGTTCTGTGACAGTCCCTGTGACGTTGCTAAGGCCACGGTCGGGTATCCAAGGGGCGTGCTCACACCACTCCCTCAGCAACAAACACATCCAATCCGGAGGCAGCTGAGCAGAGAGGTCACGACCAATCAGCGACGCGGGATTTCCGTTACAGACAGACAGAACTGACAAAACATGTTCAGTACATCATGGGCAGTTGATGAGTCACCTGACCACATGGGAAGAGTTAGCCCTGCGTCGCTGATTGGCCGCGGCCGGACCAATCAGCGACGCGGGATTTCCTGGACAGACAGGATAAGACAATTATATAGTAGATTATACACCCGACAACTTATACATTATAATTTATACAATTACCCCGACATCTACATATATTATACACCCGATATTATACGTATATTATACACCAGACATATTATACATATATTATACATCAGACATATTATACATATATTATACACCCAACATATTATACATATATTATACACCAGACCATGGGCGTACCCAGGATCAAAACTAGGGGGGGGCAAGCCAATGTCGCATCTTATACAGGTTACATAATATACACTGTACATTATCCTGCATATTAGGTATGGAGCATTAGAACTGTTGTATATTGTATAATACAGCAGTGTATGTGACACTACGCTGTATATATCATATATTATACATGGCAGTTGCTGTAAGGTTCTTTGTATATGTTCTTGAAACTCAGTTTTTCCTCAGCCATTTTGCTTTCTGTCTTGCTGCAGCTATCTTGCCCTCAGTTAATATGGAGTTTCCAGCTTGCATGTTCCCGCCCTGATTCTCTCCCTCTTGCTTCTTAAGCAGCCACAGCTGAGCAATCAGTGCTTCTGAATCTAGCCTGCAGTGAACCTGTGACCTGACTCCTGGAAGCCTTGGACTATGTACTCCAGCTATTCCTACTGAGGAACTCTGAACACTTGTGGACTCTGGAACCCTGCTCTTTGAAAGATCCACGTTTGCATGGACTTACGGTAACAGAGAAGAAGATCCTGAACCTGTTGTGGAGAGTGATTGCTGAGCTTAAGTTACTCTGGCCTGCTGTGTCTCCTGCTTCTGTATCTGCAAACTGTGTGACTATTTTTGCCACTTGTATGAAGTAATACAAGACCTTCTATATCAAACCTGTGTTTCATGTATTTTCATCGCACCCAAGCACAAGACGCTATATGAACTGTACTACATACATTACAAGATTCAGAAGACAAAACGTTAGTGTCTGCTGGGTCTGGGAAGGCTGTGTCTGCTGTAACTGTGGATATCAGACGTCCAGTTGTACTTTCTGTGATGACAGTGGTTGTGACTTCTCACAACCATTCCAGGTGAGCAATTCCCTTAAGTTTTTTTTTCTGCAGTGTTACCACGGGTAAACACTATTGTTTTTTTTTCTCTTCCCTCTTTTGTGTCTGCTGTAACTGTGGATATCAGATGTCCGTTGAACTTTCTGTGATGATAGTGGTTGTGACTTCTCACAACCATTCCAGGTGAGCAGTTCCCTTAATTTTTTTTTCTCTTTGCAGTGTTACCACAGGTAAACACTATTGTTTTTTTTTCCTTTTCTCCTCTCCTTCCAGTACTCCTGTCTTAAAAGATCTGGAAAATGGAGGCCCGCATAAAGGAACTTTGCGAGTGACTGATAATATCCTTGCAGATTTACAGACTATAAAAACCCGTTTTACAAACCTACAGGACCTCACTAATCACAATTTGCAAGTGTTTGGACAGACTGCCCAGGATTTGCGAGCCAGGATTGAGGTTCTAGAGGAGCGAGTCCAGGCTCCTGCCGTAGCCCCAAGTTCTGGGATTCCCAAGTTGCCCCCTTTTCGTTTTGGCGGTGAACGTGAAAAATTCAGGGGATTTATTAACCAATGCAATCTGTTTTTTTCTGCACATGCTTCACAATTTCCCACTGAACGATCTAAAGTGCTTACTATAATTATGTTACTTACCAACAAGGCTTTGATGTGGGCAAACCCTCTGATTGAGACTGAGGATGAATGTTTGGATCATCTTGATGCTTTCATTTCAGCCATGGGGCAGGTGTTTGATGACCCCAATCGAGGTGCAACAGCTGAAGCAGCCATGTTAACTTTGCGCCAAGGTAAGCACTCGGTAGCCGAATATGCCTTGGATTTCAGGATATGGGCCCTTGATACCACCTGGGACAGTTCCGCCAAAAAATCTATTTTTCGAAAGGGGTTGTCTCCACTAATTAAGGATGAACTTGCTCGTGCCGACCCTCCCACTGCGTTAGGTGACTTTATTAACTACTGCATCCGTATTGATGCTCGCCTGACTGAACGCAGGCAAGAGAGATGGTTCGAAAGCAATCGCACTAACCTTTTCCTACCTTCCTCCCCAGCTAAGGAACCTTTGAGTAGGATCACACGGGAACCTGAACCTGAACCCATGCAGGTAGACTCTTTACAAAGACGGGTTAGTGATGCACGCAAGGAACATCGTTTTAAGGAAAATCTATGTTTCTATTGTGGTAAGTCAGGGCACTTCATTATAAACTGCCCCAGCCGTTCTCGTAAGACTACTGCAGCACTCATTCACTGTGAGTGTTGCGAGAGGAGATCTGTCAGGTCCGAGCCTCAGGCTCCAGAGAGATCTGCAGCAACAGATCTTGATTTCTCGGACTTAAACTCCGTTACTTCTGAGGACGATGACTGTGTAAACGCTGCAATTTTTCAAGTTTCCTCAGGGTGTCCCAGCTGAGTTGTAGGAAAAACAATTCTCATTGCTTCCTTTCCATCAAACTCTGGGTTAACTCAGTCTGGGTGTCTAGCTCTGCTATGATCGACTCAGGGGCAAGTGGGAATTTTATGGATGTCTCCTTTGCTCTGAAACAGGGGATACGTTCAGTGAAGAAGGCTACTCCATTACAGATGGAAACTGTGGATGGCTCCCTGCTGACCTCTGGACCAGTGGATCAGGAAACGGAGCCTTTAAGGGTCCTTATGGGTAAAGATCATCAAGAGAAACTGTCCTTTATGCTTATCTCTTCTCCCCACTTTCCCATTATTCTAGGGCTACCATGGCTGCAGGCTCAGAACCCTACCATTAACTGGGAGCCAAGGAATTACACTTTCCAGAGAAACAGATGAGTCCAGAAGTTTCAGCTTGCTCTGTTCCTAAAGGAACCATGTCAGTCCCTGAACTACCAGCTGTATACCAGGACTATGTGGATTTATGTGACAAGAAGAACGCTGACCAGCTTCCCCCTCACCGTCCATATGATTGTCCAATTGAATTATTGCCTGGAGCAGAGATACCTTTTGGTAAGATCTACCCCCTGGCGGGGCCTGAGCTAAAGGCTTTAAAGGATTACATAGACGAAAATCTAGCCAAGGGCTTCATACGCCCCTCTTCATCTCCTGCAGGTGCACCCATCTTCTTTGTGAAGAAGAAAGATGGATCTCTGAGACCCTGCGTAGACTATAGGGAACTCAATAAGGTTACTATTAGAAACCGTTATCCATTGCCTTTAATCCCTGAGTTATTGGAGAGAGTACGGCATGCCAAAATTTTCTCTAAATTGGATCTCCGTGGGGCCTATAACTTGGTCCGTATTAGACCTGGGGATGAGTGGAAGACTGCATTCAGGTCACGCTATGGACACTTTGAATATCTAGTTATGCCTTTTGGTCTGAGTACCGCCCCAGCCACTTTCCAACACTTGGTGAATGACATCTTCAGGGATCTCCTAGATACATTCGTGGTGATTTATTTGGATGATATTCTAATTTTTTCTAATTCCACAGAGGAACATCATGGACATGTGAGAATGGTCTTGGAACGTCTAAGACAAAACCATCTTTACATCAAACTTGAAAAGTGTGAATTCCATAGGACCGAAATTCAATTTCTGGGGTATGTACTGTCTACACAAGGAATTAGTATGGATGGAAGCAAGACCCAAGCCATCAAGGATTGGCCAAGTCCTAGAAATGTGAAGGAGGTGCAGCGCTTCATCGGGTTTGCCAACTTCTATAGACGTTTCATTAGGAATTTCTCTGAGGTAGTGTCACCTATCACCCAACTTACCCGGAAAGAGTCTAGGTTCTCCTGGACTCCCCAAGCCCAGGAAGCATTTTCCCGTCTGAAAGATAAATTTACCACTGCACCTATCTTGGTACATCCCAACCCCGAACTTGCCTTCATAATAGAGGTGGATGCTTCAGATTGTGCCGTTGGAGCTATACTCTCTCAAAGAACAGGTGAGAAGAATGTCTTGCATCCCCTGTGCCTTCTTTTCCCAGCAGTTGTCTTCGGCTGAGAGGAACTACGATGTGGGCAATAGAGAGTTGTTGGCCATTATTGCCGCCTTCAAAGAATGGAGACACCTTCTTCAGGGAGCTGCACAACAAATAGTCGTCCTGACAGACCATCGCAACTTGAATTTATCAGGTCGGCTAAATGCCTGACTCCTCGTCAGGCTCGCTGGAATCTTTTCTTAAACCAATTTAATTTTGTTATTTCTTATAGACCAGGATCACGCAATGGAAAGGCTGATGCACCTCTCTAGGATTCATTCAGCAGAACCCGTCCACTTGCTCCTCCTAAGACTATTCTTCCTGACTCTAGATTCCTGGGAGTGATTCATAATCAAGACCTACTTAAGGACATCAAGGAAGCATACCATGCGGATTCCTTTTTGGCACAACCCCCAAGGGACGTAAGTCTTGTCTTTAAGAATGGTGTGTGGATTCTGGGACAACGTCTGTATATTCCTGAAACAGTCAGATTGAGAGTATTGCAACTTATTCACGATTCCAAGATAGCTGGGCATAGAGGAATTCTAAAAACACAGGAATTTCTTTCTCGTTTCTTTTGGTGACCCACTTGCAGGAAGGATGTTTTAAACTATGTCACTTCATGTGAAGTCTGTGCAAGATGCAAAACACCTCGCTCCTCACCAACTGGTCTGTTGCAACCTCTTCCCACCCCGTCCCGCCCGTGGGGATCCATTTCTATGGACTTCATTGTGGAGTTACCAACCTCTCAAGGGAAGAACACCATTCTAGTGGTGGTTGACGTCTAACAAAAGCAGCTCATTTTATCCCTTGTGTCGGCTTACCCACTGCAAAACAGACATCAGATTTGATGATTAAAGATGTGTTTCGCTTACATGGAGTACCGGATGAGGTTATTTCGGATCGAGGGGTGCAATTCACTTCTAGATTTTGGCAAAATTTCTGTGCAGCATTGGACATTAAAGTAAACCTTTCTTCTGCTTTTCATCCCCAGACTAATGGACAGACCGAACGAACCAATCAAACCCTGGAGCAGTATCTCCGCTGCTTTATCTGCCACCTACAGGATGATTGGGTGGATCTACTTCCATTAGCTGAGTTCTCTTATAACAACTCTCAGAGTGCCTCCACTAAGCAGTCTCCTTTTTACTCCAATCTAGGTTATCATCCTAACATTCTACCACGATTTCCCATAGAAACGCCTTTACCAGCAGTGGCGGAAAGAATCACGTCTTTACAGAAGAATATGATCTTCTAAAAGAGAATCTGGAATCGGCTCAGGAAAGGTACAAGAAAGCAGCAGATAAATTTCGTAAACCTGCACCAGCTTTCAAGGTAGGAGACCTGGTCTGGCTGTCAACCAGAAATCTTAAGTTAAGGATTCCATCATCTAAGTTGGGACATAAGTACATTGGACCCTATAAAATCAGTAAGATTATAAGTGCCGTTGCTTGTCGTCTTCAACTGCCCAGAACTATGAGAATCCACCCTGTCTTTCATGTATCCCTACTAAAGGCTGCAACACCCAATACGTTTCCTGGACGTTCTTCTCCTTGCCCTGACCCAGTGCTAGTCGATGGTCAGGAAGAATTTGTGGTGGAAAGGATTCTGGATTCCAGGTTATATAGAAATCAGTTACAATATTTGATTAAATGGCAAGGCTACCCAGTGGAGGACAACTCATGGGAACCAGTTAATAACGTTAATGCTCCTCGTTTGCTCCGCCAGTTTCATCAGAGGTACCCAGACAAGCCTGGTCTGAGGCCTTCCGGAGGTTGTCCCTAAGGGGGGAGTAATGTAAGGTTCTTTGTATATGCTCTTGAAACTCAGTTTTTCCGTCAGCCATTTTGCTTTCTGTCTTGCTGCAGCTATCTTGCCCTCAGTCAATATGGAGTTTTCAGCTTTCATGTTCCCGCCCTGATTCTCTCCCTCTTGCTTCTTAAGCAGCCACAGCTGAGCAATCAGTGCTTCTGAATCTAGCCTGCAGTGAACCTGTGACCTGACTCCTGGAAGCCTTGGACTATGTACTCCAGCTATTCCTACTGAGGAACTCTGAACACTTGTGGACTCTGGAACCCTGCTCTTTGAAAGATCCACGTTTGCATGGACTTACGGTAACAGAGAAGAAGATCCTGAACCTGTTGTGGAGAGTGATTGCTGAGCTTAAGTTACTCTGGCCTGCTGTGTCTCCTGCTTCTGTATCTGCAAACTGTGTGACTATTTTTGCCACTTGTATGAAGTAATACAAGACCTTCTATATCAAACCTGTGTTTCATGTATTTTCATCGCACCCAAGCACAAGACGCTATATGAACTGTACTACATACATTACAGTTGCGCTCATGTCAGGAGCGTTACCAGCAAGTCAGAGGATTGCAGTGCGATCCTCGCATGAGTTATACGGCCGTCTGTCTATGCCCTTGTTATAATAATATTGAAATATTAATCTATTATTAAAGTATTAAGGAGCTCACAAGTAAAAAAAAGCCCCCTACCTCCCCTGTCCCCCACCCACATCCCAACAGCCCATCGTCTCACATGCACCCCTTAGTGTTTTGTCCCACTGACCCCACAATACCCCCATCCTCTCACATGCACCCCTCAGTGCTCTGTTGCCCCTCCCCACTTGAGTCCCCACAATATCCCCATCCTCTCACAGTAAACCCCCAGTACCCTAGCCCCACAATACCCCCATCCTCTTACATTCAACCCCAGTGACCTGTCCACCTTCCCTCACAATACCCCATCCTCTCACATCAACCCCTGTGCGCCATCCCCCACAATATCCCCATCCTCTCACATTCACCAACCAGTGCCCTGTATCCCCTCTCCCACAATACCCCATCCTCTCACATTCACTCTCTGTGCCCTGTTGCCCCTCCCCCACTTCAGCCCCCACAATACCCCATCCTCTCACATTAACCCCCCCCAGTGCCCTAGCCCCCACAATACCTCATCATCTTACATTCCCCCGGGGCCCTGTACCCCTCCCCCACAATACCCCCATCCTCTCACATTAACCCCCCCAGTGCCCTAGCCACCACAATACCCCAGCCTCTTACATTCACCCCAGTGCCCTGTACCCCTCCCCCACAATACCCCATCCTCTCACATTAACCCCCCCAGTGCCCTAGCCCCCACAATACCCCCATCCTCTTACATTCACCCCAGTGCCCTGTACCCCTCCCCCACAATACCCCCATCCTCTTACATTAACCCCCCAGTGCCCTAGCCACCACAATACCCCATCCTCTTACATTCACCCCAGTGCCCTGTACCCCTCCCCCACAATACCCCCATCCTCTCACATTAACCCCCCAAGTGCCCTAGCCCCCACAATACCCCATCCTCTTACATTCACCCCAGTGCCCTGTACCCCTCCCCCACAATACCCCCATCCTCTCACATTAACCCCCCCAGTGTCCTAGCCCCCACAATACCCCCATCCTCTTACATTCACCCCAGTGCCCTGTACCCCCTCCCCCACAATGCCCCATCCTCTCACATTCCCCCACAGTGCCATGACATGCCTGAGCAGAATGAATTTAATAAATTCCATCCCCACTTACCATGAAGCTTGCAGGCAGTGGCTGAGGCAGGAGCAGGAAGTGTCCAGTGTCTGCACACAGAGGGCACTAGGACCCAGTGTGGCTGAGACAACCAGAGCCTGCAGGGCAGAAAGTGAAACTACAGCTGCTGCCGCCAGGAAGAAGCTCCTCTGGTGAGACAGCAGCTCCGTGCACTGCGCACACAGACAGGCACTGTAACCTGGGGCAGAGGGAGCCGGCATTGTGCTGCTCTCTCCGCTCTCTTTCATTGTGTGCCCCTGCTTCTAGGGGGGGGCACCTGCCCCCCCTGCCCCACGGTGGGTACGCCCATGCACCAGACATATTATACACCCCACATATTATGCATATATTATACACCCCACATATTATACATATATTATACACCCCACTATTATATATATATATTATACACCCCACATATTATACATATATTATACACCCCACATATTATACATATATTATACACCAGACATATTATACATATATTATACACCAGACATATTATACATATATTATACACCCCACATATTATGCATATATTATACACCCCACATATTATACATATATTATACACCAGACATATTATACATATGTTATACACCCCACATATTATACATATATTATACACCAGACATATTATACATATATTATACACCCCACATATTATGCATATATTATACACCCCACATATTATAGATATATTATACACCCCACATATTATACATATATTATACACCAGACATATTATACATATATTATACACCCCACCTATTATACATATATTATACACCCCACCTATTATATATATATTATACACCCCACATATTATACATACTAGATGGTGGCCCGATTCTAATGCATCGGGTATTCTAGAATATGTATGCGGCCGACCGTGCGCGCCTAAGCAGTGAAGCAGTGTTTAAATGGGTTGTGCACTACTTTAAATTAATGTTACTATGTATCTCTCCAGGGCACCGAATGAATTTTGTTATGACGTCACGTTGTGAATAGTGCTTGTGACAACATCGCAGATGACGCACAGCTAGCACGTAATTTTCCCGGCTGCAGTCGGCTGTTGTTTCCGCTGACATGACGACTATTTGCTGCTGCAGCCAGGGTATTTTGTTTCGTGTACCACAGTGAATGACGGCTTGGGGGCGGGTTTGTCTGTAGATTTGTTCCTTTTCACGCCGGGACAAAGAATGTGCTGATTTGTCGCGGACGCTATTTAAATGTGGCGCCCAAATCGGTGATTGGTCGCGGGCAGCGTCCGCGACCAATTAACACAGCACTGTTTAACGTTTGCGGCAAGATCAGTGATTGGTCACGGCCGCAATTTAAATGTGGCGCCCAAATCGGTGATTGGTCGCGGGCAGCGTCCGCGACCAATCAACACAGCGGTGTTTAAGTTTAGTGGCAAGATTGTTGATTGGTCGCGGTGAAAGACCGCGACCAATCATCGAATTGTATTGTGAGGACCGGAGAGCGCCGCTGCCTATGCGGCTACTTCCGCTGCGAGAACCCGGGACATGAGCGGGCACTCGCAGCAGAAGTATCCCGACCCGCAGCGCCGCTCCCAGTCCTCTCTTGACATCCTAGCCGCATGGATGTCAGCGCCGCTGCCTGTGCGGGTACTTCCGCTGCGAGAACCCGGGACATGAGCGGGCGCTCGCAGCAGAAGTATCCCGACCCGCAGCGCCACTCCCGGTCCTCTCTTGACATCCTAGCCGCATGGATGTCAGCGCCACTGCCTGTGCGGGTACTTCCGCTGCGAGAACCTGGGACATGAGCGGGCGCTCGCAGCAGAAGTATCCCGACCCGCAGCGCCGCTCCCGGTCCTCTCTTGACATCCTAGCCGCATGGATGTCAGCGCCGCTGCCTGTGCGGGTACTTCCGCTGCGAGAACCCAGGACATGAGCGGGCGCTCGCAGCAGAAGTATCCCGACCCGCAGCGCCGCTCCCGGTCCTCTCTTGACATCCTAGCCGCATGGATGTCAGCGCCGCTGCCTGTGCGGGTACTTCCGCTGCGAGAACCCGGGACATGAGCGGGCGCTCGCAGCAGAAGTATCCCGACCCGCAGCGCCGCTCCCGGTCCTCTCTTGACATCCTAGCCGCATGGATGTCAGCGCTGCTGCCTGTGCGGGTACTTCCGCTGCGAGAACCCGGGTGTCACGCGGTCTTATGATATGTGTACGATGTCAGTAAACTATTCTTAAAAGAACAACACTCTATACAACATATAGATTAGCAACATCAGCATGTAAATATAGAATAGATTTACCTGACACGATATCCGTTGAACTCAGGGTTAATCTTGAGGACTTGATACACTGTCACAGGAAAGAGGAGGACCGGGGGTCTAACCTGACCCTAAACTGGGGTCCTAACTAATCCCTCACCTTGGAGGTACTGATAATGGTTCAGAGGTCCAAGTCTCCAGCCTAACCCTGTCTCCTATCAGTCCCTGAACCCTGTAATCAGTCCTAAGAAGGATTCTGATTACCACCAAAGGGATATGGGCTGATCTCTGCTAAATACACAGATTAGACATATAAGACAGACTGGAGAAAACACAGACTTGCATACACACTCAAACACAGAAGGAACATAAATGATCTGGGATATTAAACTCTAAGCAAGGTGAGCTTAAAACAACTAAGGAGCTCTTTAACTTAAGTCTATACAGATACAATCCTATCTGTGGTCTGCATGAAGAATTTCACTGGCAACTCCCAACACAGACAACCAGAGATTTAAAGGAAACCAATCAACAAATAATTAATTGCAGCCGGAAGAAACTGCACCCAGTCCCAGAACTGAGCACAGACAGAATTAACTCCCTAACTGCCAAAACACAAAGAAACAGCAACTCAGCTGTGAGAAGTCAGAATGTGCAACCGCGACGATCTTCGTGGCGATGCACACATGACAGTACCCCCCCTCTACGAGGGGCCTCCGGACCCTCAGGGCCAGGTTTGCCCGGGTGAGTTCTGTGGAAGGTCCGCACCAAACGATCTGCGTTAATGTCAGACGCAGGAACCCACGTCCTCTCCTCTGGACCATACCCCTTCCAATGCACCAAGTACTGAAGGGACCGGCGATTCAGACGTGAGTCAATGATCTTTGACACTTGAAACTCCAAGTTACCATTGACCACCACTGGAGGAGGAGGTAGAGGTGATGGTATGACTGGTGCCACGTACCTCTTAAGTAATGACTTGTGGAACACATTATGAATTTTAAACGTAGGAGGGAGGTCCAGACGAAATGCCACAGGATTAATTATGGAACTGATCCTGTACGGCCCGATGAATCTGGGGCCCAGCTTCCAGGAGGGAACTTTAAGTTTTATATTCCTGGTAGACAACCATACCAGATCGTTCACATTAAGATCTGGACCAGAAACTCTCCTCCTATCAGCCATACGTTTATAACGGTTCCCCATAGCACTCAGATTATTCAATACACCTCTCCACACTGAAGCAAGTGACGACGAGAAACGCTCCTCCTCAGGAACCCCAGAAGGGCCCCCCCCATTGAATGTACAAAACTGGGGATGAAAACCATATGCCCCAAAAAACGGGGACTTACCAGTGGACTCGCTCCGCCTGTTGTTAAGAGCGAACTCTGCCAGAGGCAAGAAAGAAGACCAGTCCTCCTGGTTCTCTGAGACAAAACACCGAAGATAAGTCTCTAGGCTTTGATTCAGACGCTCTGTCTGACCATTGGTCTGCGGATGAAAAGCCGAGGAAAATGACAATTGCATCCCCCGACGTAAACAAAATGCCCTCCAAAACTTGGACACAAACTGAGACCCCCTATCTGACACCACATCAGAAGGCAACCCATGAAGTCTCACAATCTCCCCAATGAACACCTGCGCCAGAGTTTTAGCATTAGGGAGGGCAGGAAGAGCAATGAAATGTGCCATCTTACTGAACCTGTCAACAACCACCAGTATGACAGTCTACCCTGACGACTGAGGAAGGTCCGTGATGAAGTCCATAGACAAATGAGTCCATGGACGCTCCGGAAGTTTCAAGGGTAAAAGGGTCCCAGACGGACGGGTATGAGGGGTCTTAGAGCGAGCACAAACCCCACAGGACGCGACAAAAGTTAAAACATCTTTATTAACGTTAGGCCACCAAAACCGGCGAGAAAGGAGATCTAAAGTAGCCTTACTCCCTGGATGTCCTGCTAAAGCAGAATTATGATGTGCCTCAATAACCTTTTGTCTCAACTGATTTGGGACAAACAGTCTCCCTGGAGGTCCTGCAGGGGCGTCCCCCTGAGCCTCTAACACCTCCTCCTCAAGCTCAGAACATACAGCCGACACTACCACCCCCTCCTGAAGGATAGGAATCGGGTCATCCATTTTCCCGGCCCCTGGGAAACTGCGAGACAAGGCATCCGCCTTAACATTCTTAGATCCAGGGCGATAAGTGACAACAAAATTAAACCTGGTAAAAAACAACGACCATCGAGCTTGTCTGGAATTCAGACGCTTAGCAGATTCCAAATACAGCAGGTTCTTGTGATCAGTAATGACGGTGACCGGGTGGACTGCCCCCTCCAAAAAGTGACGCCATTCTTCAAAAGCCAACTTAATGGCCAAAAGTTCCCTATTGCCGATATCATAATTCCTTTCGGCGGACGACAATTTTTTAGAAAAGAAAGCACACGGATGCCATTTACCAGGGGACGGACCCTGGGACAATATTGCACCCACCCCTACGTCAGACGCTTCCACCTCCACAACGAACGGCTGTGATGCATCTGGTTGGATGAGAATGGGTGCCGAAGCAAAACATTTTTTCAAAGAGGAAAAAGCTTGGCAAGCTTTGTCCGACCATTTAGAAAAATCCGTCCCTTTTCTTGTCATGTCAGTGAGAGGTTTGACAACAGATGAGAAATTACAAATAAATTTCCGGTAGTAGTTAGCAAACCCCAGAAAACGCTGCAGAGCCTTAAGATCCTCTGGCTGATCCCATTCAAGCACTGCTCTCACCTTTTCAGGGTCCATACGGAAACCGGAGGCTGACACCAAGAAACCCAAAAACTGAAGTTCCTGTACGGCGAATACACACTTTTCCAGTTTGGCGTATAGTTTATTGTCTCGCAAGATCTGCAACACCTGTCTCACATGCTCCTGGTGAGACACAAGATCTGGTGAGTAAATTAAAATGTCATCCAAATATACGACCACAAACAGCCCCACCAGATGACGAAAAATGTCATTAACAAAATGTTGGAATACTGCTGGTGCAGTAGTCAGACCAAAAGGCATGACAAGGTTCTCATAATGTCCCTCCGGCGTGTTAAACGCCGTTTTCCACTCATCCCCCTCTTTTATCCTAATCAGATTATACGCCCCCCTGAGATCCAATTTAGAGAACCATTTGGCGCCAACAATTTGATTGAAGAGATCAGGAATCAGAGGGAGTGGATACGGATCTCGAACAGTAATCCGATTAAGTTCGCGGAAATCCAAGCAAGGGCGTAGGCCTCCATCTTTTTTCTTCACAAAGAAGAACCCCGCGGCCACTGGGGAAGATGAAGGTCTAATATGCCCTTTGGCCAGACTTTCCGAAATATAATCTTTCATAGCCTGCCTCTCAGGACCAGAAAGGTTATATAACCTAGCTTTAGGTAACTTAGCATCAGGAAGTAAATTAATAGAGCAGTCATACACGCGATGAGGAGGCAACTCCTGACACCCCTCCTCAGAGAACACATCCCCAAAGTCCTCCAAAAAAGGAGGCAAAGTACTAGGCACGACCGCACTGATGACTGTGTTCATGCAGTTACTTTTGCAAAACTCCCCCATTGGCTTATATCTCTGGACTGCCAATTAATCACAGGGTTATGTTTAACCAACCAAGGAAGTCCCAACACAATAGGAGTAGGTAGACCCTCCAACACATAACAAGATAATAGTTCCCTATGTATTGCCCTACCCGAAGGTCAATGTTATGAACCTCATGAACAAAGCTACCTTGGCCGAGAGGCCTGGCGTCAATGGAGAATATAGGGATCGGTTTGACCAATACACTCAAATGCATACCTTGAGCCTGAGCAAACTGAGCGTCAACCAGATTAGCCCCGGACCCACTATCAAGAAGAACAAAATCTCTCCACTCTCGTACCAACCACCACCTCCACTGGTACAAGGAACTGAGAAGAACTAGCGGACGAAATACATACTCCCAGGTTGTTGTCCACCACACAACCTGGGATTAACAGTTTTCCGGCGACTTTTTGCTCAACAAGGCACGGGATGGACATCCCCCAACAAAATGTCCCTCTTTCCCGCAGAAGAAACACCTTCTAGTCCTGCGGCGTACCGCCAATCCCTCCTACGAAATGATGTCCCTCCCAACTGCATAGGCTCCTCCGAACAGACAAGGGGAACCTCAACATAAGGGACTTTAGTAGTAGGTGGAGTAACAACAGGGGGCGGAGTTACCTCGCACCTCTCCCGGAGCCGTCTATCAGTACGGATAGCTAGGGCCATAGCAGCCTCCAGTGATGGAGGAGAATCATACTGAGCCAAAACGTCCTTTAATTTGTCAGAAAGCCCATGACAAAACTGGCTCCTAAGAGCTGGGTCATTCCACTGAGTATCTGTGGCCCATCTACGGAACTCAGAAGCAAATTCCTCCGCCGGACGATCTCCCTGCTGTATCTTACGTAATTTTGTCTCAGCAAGAGAGACCCGATCTGGGTCATCATATACCAAACCCAGGGCAGTAAAAAATCGATCTACTGACTGTAGAGCCGGGGATCCCGGAGGAAGGGAGAAGGCCCAGGATTGAGGGTCCCCTTGTAGGAGCGAGATAACAATTCCCACTCTCTGCTCTTCACTCCCTGATGATCGAGGCCGAAGCCGAAAATACAATTTACATGCTTCCCTGAAGGTAAAAAATTTGTCTCCCCCCCAGTGAACCTGCCGGGAAGCACTTTAGGTTAAAATTGGTTGCTCCGAGGAGACAAATTTGGGGATTTAAAATTCCTCAGCTCCATGGAAACCCCCTCAATCAGAGCCAGCTGGGCAGGGGTCCAGGAAAGGGGGAAAATTTTATGGGCCAGGAAAAGTCCGGGTCTTATTTTGTGTACGATGTCAGTAAACTTTTTTAAAAGAACAAACTCTTACAACAATGATTGAACTCAGAAAATATGAATATTTTCCTGACAGATACCGTTAACCGGGGTTAATTTGGGGACTTATCACTGTCAAGAAAGAGGGGACCGGGGTCTGACTGCCCCAAAAACGGGGTCCTAACAACCCCCCCTTGGGGGACTGAAATGGTTTTCAGGGCCAAAAGTCCCACCAACCCGTCTCCATCATCCCTGAACCCTTTAAAATCGCCCTAAAGGATTTGTTCCCCCCAAAGGAAGGGCTGATTGCAAATACACATTTTAGCAAAAAAAAAGACGATGGAGAAAACACAGACTTGCAAACACACTAAAAACCAGAAGAAATAAATTTGGGGGGTTTAAAAAAAAAAAAAAATTTAAAAAAGGTAAACTTAAAAAAAAAAACAAACTTTAAAAAGGGGCCCTTTTTTAATTTAATCTTAGATAAAATCCTATCGGGTCGCAGAAGAATTTCACTGGCAACCCCCAAACACAGACAACCGAGTTTAAAGGAAACCAATAACAAATAATTTAAATTGCACCGGAAGAAACTCCCCGTCCCAAAACTGAGCAAGACAGAATTAACCCCCTAACTCCAAAACCAAAGAAACAGAATCAGGTGAAAAGTCAAAGTGCAACCCGAATTTCGTGGCAGCAAAAAACCCGGGACAGGGGGGGCCTCGCACAGAATACCCGGCCCCTCCTTCCGCATGGAGGTCGGGCGCCGTGGGTCGGGGCCCCTTCGCTGCTAGGGCCGGGAGATGCGCCTCGCCTCATTCACTGGTTTACCCGGTTTTTGAAAAGTGACAGAAGTAACACCACTGTAACGACAAAACATGTTTATACACCATGGGCAGTTGGTAGTACAGGACCACAGGGGGAGTAACCCCCGTCGCTGATGGCCAGCCGACCAATCAGGGAGGGGGATTTCCTGGCAACAGACAGACAGGGGAAAAGCAATTTTTAAAATGATTTCAATTTTTACTAACCTATAATTTTTTTGAAAGGGAGAAATGAAAATTTGGAAATACAACTGCCAGTCCCGGTCACAAGGGACCAATAAAAACCAGAGAAGGGGGACATACTCACTGGCGCAAAACGTCCGCGCTCGCATGTGAAATCCCAGCCTGGCGGGCCTCGGGGTGGGGTCGGCAAAAAGTAATTCTATGCAGCCGCCCCTCCACCCCGAGTGCCGGCCCAAGCTGGGTTTTCTGCGAGCGTGGGGGTTTTTGTCGCCTGAGTTTTGTGGTACCCAAAGGGGGTCTTGAGGGGGGAAAATTTCTCCTACAAGGATTTGGTCAGGGTTTCCCTTAAGGCCGTGATGAGGGAGTCCGGATCGGGGCCTATTGTATACCTGAGGGTGTGACTGGGGCCCATAAAACAAGGGTTGTATTTGGGGGGTGGGAAGGAAGGAGTTTTTGGGGGAGTCACCGGGGAAACTTGTTTTTTTTTACGTGTGTAGGGGCACCGGAAGCATACCAACCACCCGGAATGGCCCCTGGCGGTCCGTGCCTGCACCCTTATTAAGCCCTCCCAAGAAGGGGAGTCTGGGCCCCGTGGTTCCCCAAAAGGAGTGTTTGTTTCCCCCATTACGGGGGCCCCCCCTCCCCACCGAGGGGTCCCTAAAATTGTGGCTTAAAAAGGGGGCATAGCATGAGGTCGGCTTTTTTTTTTTTGTGGATGTTTTTTTTTCTCTGCATGACAATAAAGGTCCTGGTGAAAAAAGTGGCCAAAACCCGGGGATAGCTGTCCGGGGGAGGAGAGCACAGTAAAAAAGCTTGTGGAGGCCATGCGCGCAGCAGCTGGGCAACAGAGGCAACAGGTTAACAGCAGGGACACAGCATGCCCCAAACAGCAGCAGCAAACAGGCTAACAGCAGCCCAAAAGGGGTTTTAAAAGAGCAGGCATGAGGGAACCGGGAAAACCCAAAATTTCCCTGAGCAAACATCCAGCGCCCGCAGACAGCAGGAGCTCCCCCCGGGGCTCGGGGTGTCCGAAAGTGGTACGCAAGCTTTTTCCAAAAAGGGGGAAAATCAATGACGTCGAGGTGTAAACCGGGGGATGTTTGAAGGGTGGCTGAGGGAGAGACTACCCGGGAAACCGTGGGCCAAGACGGGTCCTTTTTTTTCCGGGCCCCCCGAAAGCCAAGGAAACCCCCCCCCAGCAAGGGGGGGGGAGGATGTTTTGGGGGGAAAAGTGTTACCCGGGGGTCGCGGGTCCCCCCCGGGGAAAAATTTTTCCCCTTCCCCAGCCCCGGTCCAGTTTTTTGACCTTTATACCCCTTTGAAAAAATGGTTGCGCCGGAAGTGTTGTTTACCCCGCGCTATCTGGATCTTTTTAAAATGACGAAAGTTCGGGAAAAAATTTGGGCCCCCCACACTTCAAACAGGGGTTTTGGGGGGCCGGGCCCCATGAGGGGCCCCAAAAAATAGACTTCATTGAAAGATATGGGCTCCCAAAAGGGGATACAGGGAGAGACCCCGGAAAATGAGAAAAATTTCCCCCAAAACCCTTCACCCCCTTTTGGCGAGCGAGACTGGAAGGCCCCCCGACAGTCTGGGGCGAAAAAGGGGGCCCCCAAAAATTTTTGGGGGGGCCAAAACCAGGAATGGAGGCTGTTCCCCCCCCCCTGACTGAGCCCCCTGGACCAAATTTGGGGGGTTTCGTCTCACTATGCCCAAAAAACCCCCCGGGGCATGGGGAAACCGAGGGACCCAAAATGAAAAAAAAATTTTTGGAAAAGGGGGGTGGGGGTAACCCTGTGGCTTACGGACTAGGGGGTCTCGTGACCCTAAACGACCACCAAATCCAAAACAGCGGGGTAAACTTTGGGGGGGAAAAAGGTGTGTTTTTTTATACAGGGGACTTAAAACTTTTTTCCCCCCCCCACTGGGGGTTTTTAAAACCCCCCAAACGGGGAGGAGGTGCCCGAGGTGGGGGGGGGGTTAAAAATTTCCAAAATTTAGGTAAAAAGGGGGGGGGATTTTCCGTTATTTTCGGGGCTTTGGCCTGTAATTTTTCCCCCCCCAGAACATGTCGGCCCGTGGGAACCAGGTTGCTTCTCCAGAAATCGGGGGGGAACCGGTGGCCCCAAAAGGGGAAAAATTTCGGCGGTAGGATACCTTTCCCCTTTGGGGAGGGGGGAAAAACCCCCCCTATTTAAAATGTTAGGGGGGATGGGGAAAATTTCACCCCGGGGGGGGAAATTTTCAGCTTAAAAGTGGCCGGTGCAATTTTTTTACGGGGCAAATCCCCCGGAAACCCCAAATTGGGTCGAGCCCGGGAAATGTACTGGGGTTTTCCCAAAGGGGGCAACAACCGGGGGAGCTACCCTAAATTTTTCCCCATTCGAGTGAACCAAAATTTGCTTATCGGGTTGAAAAAAAAAGGGGAATTGTCGGCTATTGCGGGCCGCGTCATTCGGGTTTTTGGGAATGGACTTTTTGCATGCCTGTATAGGGGGCATTTGGGCCCCAAAAAAAAAAAACCCCCAAAAGAATTCTCAACGGGTTTTTTTGGCTAGGGGGGGATGAAGAAGTTAAAAGGTATGTTAAAACCCTTTTCCCCGTGCCGGTAAAACCCCCCGCAGCCTCATTTCGGGGTCCCCCTTTGGGGGCCTTTCCAAAATTTTTAAAGGGGGCCTTTAGGGGAATTAAACCCCCCGGATCTGGGGGGCCGGTTAAAAAAAAACAAGGAGTCACCAAAATCCTCTAGTTTTTGAAAATTCGCCCACCAGGGGATCCTGAGGCATTTTCCCCGGGGAAAACACCCGGCCAAACGAAACGCAAAAGAAATCTGGGGAGTTTTTCTCGGGGGGGAAAAAACCCCCCAAAAAATTTAACAGATCAGGGACCCCCTTTATGTCAAAAAACATGAAGGGGAATTGCCACTTGTTTTAAAGTTTTAAAATTGCGCACATCGGGCTATATCCCCAAACAGACGTTTGTAAAAAATTCAATAAAAAACCCGAAAATATGTTGAAAAAGCAGTCCTTTAAAAAAAAAAGGACTGGGGTCCTTGTTGCCATACCTGATTTTGCAGTGCGGGGGGTGCCCAGGCATCTACGGGGGTTTTCCCCTTTTAACATTTAAAATTTTGGGGGGGCAAACCCCCCCCCCTTTTTTTGAAAACTAAAAGCCTGGGAAAACCAAACCCCCCCCCCCCCAAAAGGGGGATAGTACATGTGGGCCCCAAAAAAAAGAGAGAAAAGGGGACAGCCACCTTAGTCGAGAAATGGAAACACCCCAAAAAGGGGGCAGAGGGGGGGGGCAAAAACCGGGGGGCACGGGTAAGTCCTTTTAAAACCCCGGGAAAGGGTTTTTGGACTTGCCCAGTGGGTAGAAGTTTTTCCCTTTCCCGGGGGGCAGGGGGCCCTACGAGATTTGAGAAGGTGGGAAACCCGTAAAATATAAAGTACACCAACCAGGGCGGGGGGAAAACTAGAAAAATTACCATGGAAAATTTCTTTAAACCCTGGAAAGACAGAGACCCCTTGGTGGGATTGTCCCGGCCTATTTCCATGAGAGGTTCCTTTCCTCAGGGGAAAAGGGAAGAGAATCCTCTCCCCGGGCCCCAAAAAAAAGAACTTTTTCGCCCGACAATTTGGGGAAAAACCCGGGGTTTTTAGCCAAAAAACCGTGTTTTTTTGAAAAAACCGTCGACCTCCCCCCTCCAACGACATTGTACGGAGCCCCGGCCAAAGGATTAAAGCCCTTTTTGGGGGCCCGGCCCCCGGGGGCAACCACGAAGAGGTAAAGGGAAAACTGCAGTTAGGGGGGTTGAAGGTCCCAGAGTGAGTGGCCAGCCCAATAGTCCTAATACCAAAACCAGATGGGGGGCAAAATTCTGTAATGACTTCAAAAAACTGAATGAAATTTCAAGTTTGACCCTCCCCCCCCGGGGCGATGTATTTAAAAAACGTTTGGGGGGGGGCCCGGGATTTTTCATCTTGCCTACAAAGGGGATTGGCAGGGGCCCCCAACAAAAACATGAAAAGAAAAAAAGGGTTTTGTAACCCCCGAGGGACTGTTCCTATATTCCCCCACCCTTGGGTTGCTGGCGCTCCCGACATTCCCAGGGGGGGGGGTTAATGGACGTTTTTCTTCGTCCTCATCCGGGTACCGCGGCCTATCTGGGCAAATTGTGGTGTACATACAGGGGGGGAAAAACATTAGCCAAGGTACAGGCGGTGATGTTTTTGAACAAGCGGGGGTAACTGCCAAACCCCAAAAAAGGGTTTTATAGGTTGGGGGAAGCTCTCCCGGGGGGATGTGTTTTGGGGGAGGGGTTATAAAACCCCCAAATAAACAAAGGGGGGGGGAATCCAAAACTGGCCCGCCCCCCTCACCACAAAAAAAGGGAAAAGGGGTTTTTTTTGGGTTAGTGGGTACTACCCCGGTTTTTTCCCCCTTTTTTCCCCCCTGTCGGCGCCGTTAATGACTGTCAAAAAAGGGGGGAAAATTTTTAGTAAGGGTTTTCGAGGAAAATGATCATTTTAAGAAGCGTTTGAAAAAAAATAAAAGGGGCACTGGGGGGGCACCAATTGACACCCCCCATTAAAAAAGGAAAATTTAATTTTCCAATGATCGTCAGAGGAGGTCTGGGTGCCGTGTTGTTTTCCCCCAGGTTAACGGGGGGAGCATCCCATTAGTTTCCTGAGTCAAAGATTACCCCGAAACCGATCGCATTGTAAGAGAGAGTGCCCCCCCCTCAATGGGGACTGGGTCATTGCCTATATCTGTTTTTGGGGGAAGTTTTTGGTTGGGGGGTGGGATTCCCTCTGACTTTTGGGGGGGGTCAAGCCAAAAGAGAAATGCATGATCACAGGTGGGTTTTGTCTTGCAAAATTTTAAATTTTCAAGAACATAGGCGGGAAATTACAGGGGGGAAAAAAGTGCACTGTCCAGGTTTACTGTTGGGCATGTGTCCCCCCCTCCTAAGGTTGAACAAAGGGGGGGGTTTTTGGTTTTTCCAAAGGGGGCCCATGATGGGGGATATATTTCTCCTACAGATGGAGTTTTGGGGCGGGTTTTTTCCCGATCTCAAGGCCCCTTTATGAGGTCTAGTCCGGATCAGGGCAGTGATGTGTACCTCACCCCCGGGTGTGGCAAAGGGCCCATAAAACAAAATGGTGGGAGTTGGGGGGGTGGAAAGGAAGGGGGTTTTGGGGGGGTCGCCTTTGGAAAAATTTTTTTTTTTTTATGTTCGGTGCACCAGGGAAAAGGGGGACCAGACCACCCGAATGGCACCCTTTGGGGGGTCTTCTGTCCGCAGCCCCTTTGTTAAGCCCTCCCAAGCAAGGGTGAGGGCCGGGGCCAGTGTTCTCCAAAAAAGGGGTGATTTATTTTTGCTTTGATTTTGTTAATTTTGGGGGTTTTTTTAACCCCTTTTTAAAACCCCTGAATTTTTTCTAAAACCTGTGTGTATGCCCCTTACTGCGGCCCGCCCCCCCTAAAAGAGCGGTCCCTACAGTAGTACCCAAAAGAGAAAAAAGGATATTATCCCTGTGCTGAAAAGAGAAAATTTTTCCGATGTGGGTGAAATAAAAAGAAAGGTGGTTTTTTTTAAAGTATAAATTTTTTTTTTCATCAGGAAAAATTTTTCCCCCTTTTTTTGCTCATCACTCTGGTCAATGCCTCATTTGCACGCGGGGAAAAATTTCCCGGGCCGGGGTTTTTTCAAAGTGGGCCCTGGGCAAAAGCTTTAAAATGGGGGGCCCCAAATGCCAATATTGCACCCTCACACGGAAACATTTCTTTGTATTTACAACGCTAAATTTAGGCCCCAAACAGAGAGGGCGACAATACAAATGTACACGTTGTTTACTGGGGCCCCCTTTTTTGGGACACTTCAGTAATTGGCAGGATTTGGACCAGCACACACCGTTTCTCCAAAGGGGGTGCCCCGGTTTTTTAAGGGGGAAACCGCTTGTGTTCATTAACCGTGGGGAATCACCCCGGCCCCAAAAAATTGAAATTTATTCGCGGGGCTGGGGGCCCCAATAAAAAGACATGCTGGGCGGAAAAAGGCCACCCTCCTTCTCCAAGGGTTTTTGGTTCCCCGTGAGTCGCTCGCCAGGGGCCCTTTTGGGGGGGTGGGACCCACCCCCGCTTTATTTGGGGGTGTCACGGGACCCCGGGGGCCCCCGGGCCGGGGGGTCACCAAAAAGGGGGAAAATTTTTTTGGGGAAGAAGGTTTTTTTGTTGTTTCGTGACGCCCCCCTGTAGTACCGGTCAGGGTGAAAAGCCTGGTGCAGGGCCTCTGGGAAAAGGGGTGGGTTTGTGCAGCTGATTTGTCTTTCCCCCCCGGCCCTTTCCCGGGGATTTGTGGTAGGGGTAGCAATGGTGCAGGGGGAAAGTAGCAGAGGGGGGGGTGCTTTGCTGGAAAATCAGGAAAAGTTTTTGCAGTTTCAAGGGGTTTTCTCACAGTCTGTTGGTTCCCCTTTTTGATGCCACCCCGGGGGCCCCCCGGGCCCCCCAAGAGAAATGATCCCGCAACCCCCAGGTAAGGTTTTTCGCAAAATTCCCCAAAAAACCCCCCTTTCAGTATGTTCCTTTCGGTTCTTTTTAGGTGTTTTTTTCCCCCCAACTTCCAGCACCCAGCCACCCCAGAGCCCTCAACGAGGGGTTTTTGGTTTCCCTTTTCCCCTACCAGAAAGACCCCCGGGGTAGGTTCGGACTTTCTTACCCCCCCCGCTTCCTTTCCCCGGGGAGATTTTTGGGGGCTAAAAAAGGGCCCCCCTTTTTAAAACCCTGTTTCGGGGTTTTTTTGGGAGCTGAAAAATTTCCCCCTAGTTAGGGGCCCGGGGCCCCCATGTTTGCCTGGTCCCCCTTTTTCAGGATGGGGGACGCCCAGTTGCGTCTCGCCCGGGCCCTTTTTTCTCACAGTAAGGGCCCCCCTGGGGGGGGAAATCAGCGGGGCCCCGGGCTCCGTCCCCACATGATCCCCGCCCTCAAACGGTTTCCCTCTAATCTCACACCACCTAAGCTGCCAAACCCCTCCCACCCAATACTACACCCTGTTCAAACCAGCCTGATCAGACCCCCCCCAAAGGCCGGACCCTCACCCCGTAGTGTATGTTTGGATCAGTGGTTGGGGTAAGGGGGTGCCCCCCTTTTTGTTACGGTAGCTGAGGAGTGCAGGAAAAAAAGGGAAATACACCAGAGCATTAAATCATGAGTTTGGGCATCCCTGACTAACCACCGCAACTAAAAAGGCACCGTGGGGCGTTTTCCCTTTGGGGCCAAAAACCGCCCGTCCCCCCCTGAAAACTAAAAAACCCCCAAAGAAGAAATAGGAAAGCTATCGCCCCGGGGCAGCCCCCAAAAAAACTAAAAAACCCCCAAAAATGTAATGGGGGTTAACAAGGGGAAAAAACACACAGAAAAAAATATATGAAAAAACCCGGGGGGCCCCCAAAATCTAAATGAAAAGGATAGGGGGTATTACTGAAAAACTCAAAAAACCCCCGAAAAAACACCAACTTACTAATTAAAATCCCCCGAGATCCACCCCCTTTTCCCCCTAAAAGTTCTTGGTGTAACAAAAAAAAAACAGAAACCCCCGGGAAAAAAAAAATGGAAAAAGCAAAAGTAAAAAAACACGGGGGTGGACTAAATGAGAGGGCAAAAGCCCCCGGAGGGGACCCTAAAACCCCCACAGAATGCGGGGCAAAAAAAAAATAAGAAAAAAACCCAAAATAAAAAATTGCCCTTTCGATAGCCCAGGAGATCGACCAACAGCAGGAAAAAGGGGGAAAGGAAAAAAGGGGATTCAGACCAAACAATTGATCACCGGAAAACCCCGAGGGGGAAAAGATCCCTTTTAAAAACCAATCAGTAACACCTGATTCCCAGTCCCCACAATCATCACTAAACCTTTTTTTTTAAACCCCCCAAAGGGGGGCCCCTTTCCAAACTCACCCAAAAACCCCCTTCAAACAGTCCCCCCCCCTTGAGGAGGGGTCACCGAACCCCCTTTTTTAGAAAACCAGGTCGTCGGGGGAAAATTTTTATGATACCCGGGGAAAAATCCCCCGCAGGGGTTTGAAGCAAACACCCAAGAATTTTTTCCCCGCCATAACCCCTCCTTTTAAAACCCAAATACTGGGTCTTCGCTAGAAAAAAAGAATCCAATATTTTCTCAACCACATACTCCAGATTGCCCCAACCAAAAACAGGGTCAGGGGGGACAGCAGGGGGGCCACGGGGTCAACAAACCTTTAAAAAGGACTTGGGGGAAACGTTAGGATCTAAATTTCCCTGGAAAAAACAAAACGAAAAGAAACGGGGTTAAAAAATCTCCGGGATCTTATAAGCCAATAAACCCAAGCTTAAATTTAGGAGATCACTCTCATGGGAAAAATTTTTTTTTGGGGGCAAAAACCAAGCCCCCAAATTTTTAAAAGAGGACCAATCCATGCCGGTTAGCAAACCCGGGGCCCCCCCTTTTCCTGAAGAGGGCAACCTCTCCACTCCCTTTGATCCCAAATCTGCTGCATCGTAAAAAACGAGTAAAAACCCCCGGACAACAAAGCCTCCGTTGTCCTGGGAAAAAACGGGGTGAAACCCCAGAATTACAGAAAAAGGGCATCAAAGTGGCAGAGCTAGCCCATATTAAGGAAACCGCCAAAGGGGGAAAAAAAGACCCGGGCATCCTGATCCGACCAAAACATCTTAGATAAGTCTCCAATGTTGGTTTTTTTTTCCCATTTTGGGAAATTTGGGGAGGAAAAAAAAAATTCCGGAAAAGAAAAGAACACCTTTTTTTAAAAAAAAGTCCTCCAAAATCTTTGGGAAAAAAACTGGGGTCCTCTGTCAGACACAATGTTTTCCCCCAAGCCGGAAACGAACCCCTTTCTGAAGGGGAAAACGGCACCAAACAGAGGGGAAAAGGAACTTTGGAATGGGACAAATGTTTTTTTGGAAAACCCAAAACAAAAAATTTCCCGATGGTGGTCTTCCAGAAACAGGGGAAAAGGGGAAAGAAATCCCCTAGAGATATGGGTTTATGGGCCTTGGGAAGGAATGGCATCAACAAACCACTAAGCGAGGCAAGCTTGGGGGGGAGCAAGTCCCCGGATGCACAAAATCCCTGACATCGGAGCAAGGGAGGCCCCCAAAAGGACCGATAAACAATTCGGTAAAAAAAATTCCCGGGGGGTCCCCGCCAATGGGAAAAAAGAATCTCAACATCACACTCTTTTTCCATTGGTCCAGGACAAAAATTTTTCCCAAAAGGGGGACGTTTGGGGGCCCATCCCCCCCGACACCCCTCCGAGCAAGCCCCAAAAATTTGGGGGGGATGGCGGAAAGAATAAACCCCCCTTAAAAAAAAAAGGATCAGATACTCAGGAAGCCCCCGAAAGGGAAAACCCCCCGGGGGGGGCACCGCCTTAACTTTCTTATGCCGGGAAAAAAGGGGAAACCCCCAACAAAAAAAAACGTGTGAAAAAAAAGGGCCCCCCGGGGGCCCTGTCGGGATTGAGTCGCTTGCAATTCCAGATAGACCAATTTAGGCCCGAAAGGACCCCAAAATGTTTTGGCTCCCCACCAATTCCCCACTCTTAAAAACCCACTTCAGGGCCAAAAACTCCCGTTAAACCCATCAAATTAGTTCATAGGAGAAAATTTTCGAAAAGAAAAAGGCACAAGGGTTTTTTTAGAGGTCCTGATTTTTTTGGGACAAAACGAACCTCCCCCAAATTTTTCAGGGGAAAAAAACCCCTCCACCTGAAATGGCAGAGAAATATCAGGCTGCCGAAAACGGGAAAGCAAAGTGAATCTCTGCTTAATTTCCCAAAAAACCAAGAACCCCTCAGGAGGCCAATTCACCACTAAAAAAACCCTTTCTGGTAAAATCAGTTAATGGTTTAAAAAAAACCCGGGAAAAATTTTCCCAAAAATTAAATTTTAAACGATAAAAAATTGGAAAAACCCCAAAAAACTCGGAACCCCCTTTTTAAGGGAAGTAGGTTGGACCCAATCACAGATGGCCAAACCCCTTGACCGGGTCCATTTCAATAACGATGGGGACAAAATGCCCCCCAAAAGAAAGAGATTTCTGTCGCCAAAAAGAAAAATTTTTTTTAAACCCTTTTCCCACATAAAAGGGGCATTTTTTCTCCCCCAAAACCCGGGAAAAATACAGTTTGAACATTTTTTTCCAGAGGGGCCCCATCATTAGAAAAAATCAAGATCCCACCAAATAAAAATCAAAAACTTTGTCCAAAAAATTTTCCCCTAAAATGTATTCTTTAAGGGAAAGGGGGAAAAGACAAAAGGAGCATTGGGACCCCAAAGGGCAAAAGGGCCCCAAAAAAAACCCCCCTTCGGGGGTGTTAAATCCCGCTTCCATTCACCCCCGGGCTTAATGCAAAAAAGGGGTTATACCCCCCCGAGGTCAAGCTTGTAAACCAATTTAGTTTTTTTCCCCGGGGGGAAAACGGGTCAAAATAAAGGGTGGGGGGTTTTAAATTTTTTCCAAAAAAAATTTTTGGGGTTAAAGAGACATAATCAATAGGGGGCCCCTTAAAAAACCATTTTTTTGGGCCACAAAAAAAAAACCCCCCCAAGGGTAAAGAGGGGGCTGATAGCCCCTTTCCCCCAAAATGTTTCCTTGATTTAAGACCGCAAGCGCTTGGGGGTACAAAATTAAAAAAAGGGGCCCCTTTGGGGAAATTTTAAACTACCTGGCCAATTCAATACGCAAAAACCCCCTTTAGGGGAGGAAAGGAAAAAATTTTTACTTTCGAAAAACACACAAAAAAAATCAAAAAAAAAGTAAAGGAACATCCTCACCGGGGGGGGGGCAAAAAAAAAGGATGTTGGTTTTAAACCCTTTGGGGCACCCCCAAAGGGTTACAGACACAGATTTCCCCCCCAAAAAAACCGGGTTATGAGACAAAAACCCAAAAGGGAAAAACCCAGTTTTTAAAATGTCTGCAGTTTTTTTAAAACCCCCAAAAAAATTTGCAGCCTCCTGGGGGTTTGGGGGTTAAACCCCCCCCCCAAAACCCTGAGTAAAAACCCGGGGGTTTATTCTCCCGGGGGGAAAAAATTTTATCCCCATAAAGAAAAAGACTTCGAAAGGGGTAAAAGGGGAAACCCCCCAAAATTTTAGCAAATCATA
Organism: Oophaga sylvatica; assembly: GCA_033576555.1. Taxonomy (NCBI): domain Eukaryota; kingdom Metazoa; phylum Chordata; class Amphibia; order Anura; family Dendrobatidae; genus Oophaga; species Oophaga sylvatica. The sequence goes on from JARQOD010002189.1 coordinate 77,542, forward strand.
AACCTCATTTAAATAGCTCCCAAAAAAAAGAAAGCCTGAGGAAATGAGGACAGGGGAGCTTTAATCAGAGTGATTTTTAAAATAAAATTTTGTTGAAAAAAACCCAAAAGACAACTGAGGTGCAAATGTCTTCCCCCTTAGGCAGACTGAAATAGCAAGAGGCATCCCACAGTAAAACATAACCCATGCGCTTTCGAAACTCATGACGCTGTGCCCCAGACACCACCCCTCACCTATGGGTCCCTGGTCACAAGGCAACACCACCCCGCATATTTTTTTCCCCCCTCACGAAAAAGTTGTCAATTTTGGGAAACGCAAAAAGACATAAACATTAGACCGGGGGGGGCAGGGAACCCCCCCATAACACCTTTACATTATCCGCAAAACCCCTTCCCCAAAAAAAAACCCCAAAACGCGTCATTCCACTTGGTCGGCTGCCCCCCTAGGGGAATTTTCCGACAGTAAATCAGCAAACATCAAGCCCCTGATTTAATTCCAAAAGTTTTTTTTAGCTTGAAACGTGAAAATTGGCTCATCGACAAAAACCCCCCAAAACCTAAAAAAGATCAACAAAACCCAAAACGGGGGCCCCGGGGTTTGGGGAAAAAGCCCAATCCTGGGGTCGCCGCGCAGGAGAGAGATGATAATTTTTTTCCTCACGGGGTTTTCCCCGAGGACTTTTTTTTTAAGGCAAGAAAAAATTTTTCAATTTTTTTTGAAAATTTTGAAATTAGCCGATCCCTAAAAAAAAACGGGGATGGGGGCCCAGGGGTTTCCCCCAGGCAACCTACAAAAATGCAGCAAAACCTTTACCCCATGGCCCAAAAAGTTTCCCACGGCCAGACAAAAACTCCCCTTGGGAGAAAAGATCCCCCCACCCAAATCAGAGGGAAAAAAAAAAAAAAAAGCAACAAAGAAAAAAAACCGACAACTTTTCTTCCTTTTAAAAAATTTTTTCCCCTTTTTTAAATTTTTTATTGTAGTTTGAGGAGTAAGGATAAAAAAAAAAAAGGAGTTTTTTTAAATTTGAAATTTTCCCTGACTAAAACCCCCGAAAAAAGGGCACCGGGGGCCCCCCCTACGGGGCCCCAAAAAGGGGGGGGGGGGGGGGGGGGGGGGGGGGGGGGAAAAATTGGGGGGGGGGGGGGGGGGGGGGAAAAAAAAGGGGGGGGGGGAAAATGGGGGGGGGGGGGGGGGGGGGGGGGGGGGGGGGGGGGGGGGGGTTTTTTTAAAAAATTTTGGAAAATTTTTTGGGGGGGGGGGGGGGGGGGGGGGGGGGGGGGGGGGGGGGGGTTTTTTTTTTTTTTGGTTTGTTTTTTTTTTGGGTTTTTTTTTTGGGGGGGAAAAAAAAAAAGGTTTTTTTAAAAAAAAAAAAAAAAGTTTTAAAAAAAGGGGGGGTTTTTAAATTTTTTTTGGGGGAAAAGGGGGGGGTAAAAAAAGGTTTTTTTAGTTTTTTTTTAAAAAAAAAAAAAAATTTAAAAAAAATTTTTTTTAAATTAAAAAAGGGGAAAAGGGAAAAAAGGGGGGGTAAAAAAAAGGGGGAAAAAAAAAAGGTTTTTTAAAAAATAAAAAAAAAGGGAAATTTGGAAAAAATTGCTTTTTAAAAACCCCAATAAACCCGAAAACCCGCCCCCCAACCCCACAGACCCCAAAAACCCCCCAAAAGGGGGGCCCCCCAAAAAACCTTTTAAAAAACCCCCACAAACCCCCCCCTAAAAAGGTTAACCGGGGGATCCCCCTTTGGGGATGGCCCCCCCGGGGCCCCCAAAACCCCCGGGGCCCTCAAAAAACCCCGGGGGGCCCCGGGATCTGAAAAAATTTAAAATAAAAAACTGGGGGGGAAAAAGGGTTTTTCCCCCCGTGGGTGGCCCGGAACGGGGGGGAAAAAAAAATTTTAGGGAAAAAGGGAGTGAGGGGGAGCGGAAAATTTTTGGAAACAAAATAATTTTAAGAGGAAACTTTTAGGAGGGGGGGGCCCCCTTCGAAAAAATGGAAAAAGTTTTGGGGAATTTTCCCCCCAAAAATTTTTTCTGAAAAGGGGGAAAGGGGAAAAAAAGGCCAAAAAGATTAAACCCAAAAGAAAATTTTTAAAAAATTTTTAAAAAAAGGGGGGAAAGGGAAAACCAAAAAAAAAAATTTAAAAAAAATTTTAAAAGAAAAACCTTAAAACAAAATGTTTTAACAAAACCAAAAAAACAAAAAAGGAGAAAATTGGGGAAAAAAAAGGGGAAAAAAAGAGCATTAATCCAAATTTATAAAAAATAAGGAAACAACAAAATAAATTTTTCAAAAAAAAGGGAAAAAGAAAAGGGGTTTTAAAAAAAAATATTTGCCCCGAACGGGGGGTTTTTAAAATTTGGGGGCCCCGGGAAAAATTTTTAAAATTTTGGGGGCCCCCAAAAGCTAACATATTGCCCTCACCAAAAGATTTTGTAGTATTTATCGTTCGATGCTTTTTTTCCGTTTCTTTCCCCAAAGGCTGGGGAAAAATATGGGGGCACAACAATCACAAAAAAAAAATAAAACCCCATAAGTACCCCTGTTATTAGCAGCACTCTGCTTTTCCCCGGGAAGGGCGCTGAGAACAATGATTTTTGTTCCCCGGGATAACTTTTTAAATTTACTCAATATTTAATTTTTTCTGGTTTTTTAAAATACACCCCCAAATATTTTAAAATTTAATTTTTGCACCACAGCCCCCCATTTTTTTAAAAAAGTACATCCCATTTTCCCCCATAAAATATAATGTCCCATACCCCTTTTAAGTTAATACAATTCCGAGCCCCCCTTTTTTATAAACACCCCTATTCCTCATATAGATAAAAAACTCCCAAAATTTTCCCCTATAGTAAAAACACCCCTATATCCCCCATATTTTTAAACCCCCTTTTCCCATCTGAGTACTATTCCGTCCATGTGCCCAGGGGTTAAATTTCCCCCCAAGGAAAAGTATGTCACATGAGATTTTGGCTCCCGGGGGGAGCGCTGCTGACCGGGCCCGGGGGTTTGGGGGGTTTAGTAATTTTCACGCGCACTGGGGACTATGTTTTTGGGGCCCGGGCACGGACCGCTTTTGGGAAATTTCCCCCCCGGACACTGCAAAAAACTGCGTGGGTTCACTGAGCCCCAAGCAGCGCGATGCCAAAACTCTTTTCCGGGGGCCCTTTTTCCCCCCCCGCAGGCCCCCCCACCCAAAAAGGGGCCCCGGGTCCTTCCGGGTCCTGCAGGGGAAACGGCTTCCTCAGTCCCCCGGGGAGCAGGAGTGAAAAGCCTCCAGCAATCCCCGCACTCGCCCATCCGACAGAGTCTGTGCCATGTCAGATCGGGGATCTCCCCCCCTTCATGTGTCCCCCCCGGGGGCCCAAAAAAAAAAATAAAAAAAAAAAATAACCGGGAAAAAAAAAATTTCCCCCAAAAAACAAAAAAAAATTCCCCCCCAAAAAATTTATTTCTTCATGGGAAATAAAAAAAACAAACAATAAAATACAGAAAATTTGTTTTCACCCCTCCCTTTACACCCGCCCCATAAACGTCCCCTAGTTAACCCCCCTTTTTTTTAACCCCCCTTTAAAAAAAAAAAAGGGAAAAAAAAAATGATTTTCATATGCAGCCGAAAAAAAGTCGAATAAAACCTCAAAAAAAGCATATAAAAAAAATGGACCGCTGAAAACGTAATTTTCCCCCAAAAAACGAGCTGCCCATACGCAAAATCAACAAAAAAAAAAAAAAAATTTTAGCTTGCAGAATAAAGCGAAACAAAAATAAATTTTTTTTTTATATCGGGGGAAGTTTTTATTTATAAAAGGGGCCCAAAAAATAAAAAAATTTTTTAAATGAGGTATTGCGTAATTGTCGACCCCAAAAAAAAAACTACTTTATCAATTTTACCACACCGGGGAAAAATAAAAAACCCCCCCCCAAAAAAAAAAACAGATTGTGGGGGGTTTTTCATTCGCCCCCCAAAAAACAAAGAAAAAAACATCAAAAAAAAGTTTTAAAAACCCCCAAAAATTTCCCCAAAAAAAAAGTCAACCGTCCCGCAAAAATAAAACCTTATGACTCGTGGGCCAAAATATGGGGAAAAAAATTTTCTCCAAAATTTTTTATGGGAAAACCCATTTTTTTTCAATAAAAAATGCTTTTTTTTATTGAAGCTGCCAAAATTAAAAAAACCCCTTTAAATAGTAAATTAAAACCCCCCCCCCAATTTATCCCTTTTTGTTTTGGGAAAAAAAATAAAATTAAAAAAAATTTCCTTTTTTTTCCCCCAGGGTTGGGTTTTGGGGGGGGGGGGTTGG